>VDFB02138728.1:0-63834 GCA_007258455.2 Sequoia sempervirens
TTTGAGGAAATTTTATCCTTGTGATGGATTTATTGGAGAAATACTCTTGTTGCTTCACTTTACCCTCGTTTGTGGGTTTTCATTCTTTTGGCTTCCAGAGGCTTGAGATGATTGATAATTGTTGTTCTCTCTCTTTATGTGTCTTTGATGTGGCAAGTGTTTTGGTTTCAAGATTTTAAAAGGGTTGTACAGGAATTGTTGAGACTTTGATTATGTATTATAGCGAGATGGGTAATGCCTCACATGCTTCTCAGTTATGACCTAATGTTCTTGTTAAGTTGTACAACCCTTGGTCTCTTGGTTTCTTGGTTTTTTGGTTTGATGTTGTTGGGTCTCTAGGGAGAGTGGCTCCTCGTGGGGGCCGGCACCCCGTTTAAGGGGAAGGGCATAGGATAACCCACGAGTGAGTTAGTAATCAAGTGAAAACCTAATAATTAACTTAGGAGGGTTGGGTAGTAATATCATTACAAGATTAAAAAATAGATGCCTCGTCTTCATTAGTGCTTTCACAGACTAATGGAAGGCTGAGAAGGCCATGGTTGGCAAGGTCGTGACCTCGTCCTCACGAGAGGCCTACGGCTCCGCATGAGTCACCCTATGGACCGGTGCCTCCAGTTGGGAGGAAGAGCATAGGACAGCCATAGATGGGACCGGCGCCTCCAATTGGGAGGAAGAGCACATGACAGCCCATGTAGGACTATGCGATGACACTCTCCCCTAGTTGCCCATGTGTTTTACTTTATTGTGTTCCTTTGGAAGTAGGTTGTGGGAGTTGGTTTAGATTGTTGTTGATTGGTCTTATATTGATTTATGGAGTATTGCCTTGATACATCTTTGGTGTACTTTGTAGACTTGTATGATCTCATTGATATTTGACTTATGACCTTGTACTTTTATGGTACTGTGATATGATGTTATTTAATTGCATTTGGAATTGTATTATGTTTATTAATTCAGTTGATTTGGAAGTGTTTCATGATCATCCTTTGGTTACTTGTTACTGGTCATTGCTTTGATTTATGTGATGAGATTTATGATTTTAAGTTATTTTAATGACTTTTGGATGTTGTTGGTTATGTCTTTGTAATTCTTGAGTTTTATGATACTTTTGTATGGCGTTGAGTCTTGTGATTCCGTGTTTGGATGTTCTTGGTTGCGGTCTCTTTCTTGTTAGCTCCTAGCACGGGGGGTGGGTCTTCGGACCCACATGGTCGGGTGGAACGTGCCAAGCAACCCATTGGGTCCCCAGTTGAGGATCGAGAGGTACGGATTGGTGTTGTTGCAGCGACTCCAGAGTTGTATCCGTCTTGGAGCTAGTTTTCATCTATTTATTTGTATCATGTTATCTTATGTATGGTTTCCATTTATGGTTGGAAACACTTTTGTATCATTGTACCTCTAGAACATTGTACTATAATGTAATGTTAACTCGGTGTGAATATTGGCCGTGGAAATTGTTATTCCTTGTGTTAAGTTCTTTATGCGTATGTTGTATTTATGTACTCAGATGGTTTATTATCAATGATTATCATGTATATGTGATATTTGTTAATTTTTATTTTGTTATGGACTATATCTTTGGATTTTATTCTTTATTGTTGTTGTGTGGATCTCAGTCTCGTAATGACTCTTCGTGTACCCTAAGGGATGTATGTGTTAGTGAATCTGCTTAAATGGAATTCATGTCATGACTTAATGTGTAATACATGTATGTTATGTTTACTTTTAAAAAAAAAAATTGTGCTGTAATTTTTTTGTCCTTTGGGGTTCACACGGCGGGGCGTTACAACATGGTATCAGAGCCTAGGTTCATACACTGGGCACTATGTGTGCTCACTATGTAACCTTGCGCTTAGACCCGTGAGTCTTGAGTTTCACTTTTCTTTTGGCATTGTTGTGAACTTGAATTTCTTCTGTTAGATGGTGTCGGGTCGATGGTGCAGGAAACTGATGGGAAAGGATAGGACCCTCGGTGTAGTGCGCAATGCACCGATATCATTCCTATCGGGGATGCTCTATGGACCCTTGAGTTTTAGTGTGATGTGTTTCTTGGTAATGTGTTTTATGTGTGTGATTATGTCAAGTGTGTGTGGATTTGCGATTTTGTTGTCCTTGAGTGATGAATTATGTTTTCTTGAATTTGTGAAGGTGTAAAATTTTACCATTTTTATTGAAATTGATGTGAGTTTTGGTGTTGAATAATGGTTAAAGTGGAGTTCCTTGTGTGAAAATTATGAGTTTTAACGAAAATGTAAGGTTTTGTGGATAATTATTCTATGATTTTTAGTAGAATATAGTATCTTGAGGTCAAGATGCAACTTGAATTATTGGTACTAATGTGCAATGCTCTATGGTAGCTTTTGATTTACAGGAAGTGGGCTTCAGAAAGCATAATGACGAAGGTAATGTAATTGTAATATGCAGGTATAAATACTTATAATGTCAAGTAGTAATTAATTTTGATATAGTATAGGAATTATATTTATGGTTAGTATCCTTATACGAATATTTCCTAACTAATTAGAAGAAAATTGTTTATGAGTTACTAGGATTGTTTTGATTACTAGGTGTGGTTTGGTGGGAGGGACAGTGTGGTATCACTCGTTTACGAGTGCCCTACTATGCTGAGAGTTCCTCTCACGATGTATTTGTGATATATATATGTATTGCGCACAATGTTTGTTTGCATGCAGGATTGCAGGAATTAAGTCTCGATTCCACCTGCATTGTCAGGACAGGGCGAGCATCATAAACACCCAATGGGATTGAAGTGGAAAATAGGAACTGACAAGAAAGTTTCCCCAACCTAGTTCGTCATATGTCCTGGTGTTTGACCATTTTGGTCTGGTTGCAACCTCGTCACCATTTTTATTTTGGTATCATTTCCTTATTTTTGGTTTGTTTAATTTTCGTTGTTTACTTGATGACGTTTAATTGATGTTTTAATTTATGGTGCTGATATACTTTTGATCATTGATATTGTTCTGTTACCATGTTTATGTTTGAGCTCGACTTCCAGGAGTAAGTCAATTTTTAAGGGGGGGAGGATGTAATACCCCTCTGTGTCGGTTGTTCTAAACTTTTGTGTGAGTTTTTGTGTGTGTGCTTCATTGGTTACTATGTTATTTGATTTTGTGGAAGATATAATATGTTAGTAGTCATGTTTAAATAATTAATTAGATCATAAGTGAAATTGCAAGGTTATTTGAAATATAATTAGGAATTAAAATAATAATCAATTAAATCAAATCAAATAATTTAGAACAAATGATCAAATTAAACTAATTCGTTAAAAGTAAAAGTGGTATTATTAGATAAATTGATTTAAATTGTTATGAACAAGTAATCTTGAAAAGATAATTATTATATAATAAGAAATTTAATGGATACTTATTTAGAATCTTGCAAATGGTTGATTTTAATTATTTTAATGTGGAAGTAATTATTTAATAAATATTTGTGGGAATGATGAATATATATATATATATATATATATAAATAAAAGTTCATTTTTGTGGATTTAAATTTATTTAATTTTTAATCAAATGCATGATAAAAAGAAAATGAAATGTAATGCTTGAAAAGGCAACAAAAGGAATTAAAGGGATTAAATATTATTTGGATTTATTTCTTGAGTTGTGACTTTTGGTTTTCACTGGAGAATATGAAGAATAAATAAATAAAAAGCTCAATCTTTTGTGGATTCGATTGGATTTGAATTTTATTTTTTAAAAAGAAGTGACTTTTGGCATTCGCATGAAGAGGAAATGGAAGAGACTTTTGTGTGTGTTTTTATTTAGGGGAGTTTTGTTGTTAGAGGGTTGGCATTCTCTTCCCAAGAAATTTTGGAGAAATTTTGGCAGTCATCTTTCTGTTACAGTATTGCATTCTTTTCTATTATTATTCTGGAGAGAATTCATTTAGGAATGAGATTTAAGTTGAGGGAGGTTATTGGAGCTACTGCTGGAAACAATCGGTAGCAGATGATTGGATCGGTAAGAAGGATAAAGCTTCTACAATTTCCTCCAGGCGTAGGACACAAGGTTCTTCTTTTTCTTTTAAATTATTCTCTTTCTTTAGTATCAAAGAAATAAGAATTCTTGTTGCGAATGAAATTTTCTTCTAGTTTTGTAATTTAATGTATGTAGAAAATTCTCGAAACCTTAGAAATAATTTGGACTGTAGTTATCTTACTGGGATTCGGGATCGTTATTCATTTAAAGTAAATTTTGTTGGGATTCTGGAATTGAAAGGGTTACTGTAGTTTTAAGTAAGAATAATAATAAACCAGTAAAAGAATAACGTCTTGTTTAGGAATTTCGAGATTGTGAGAATCCTCATTTGTAGATAAATTTTACAAATTTATTCTGTGTATAAATATTTATATTGAATAGTAATTGAATTTTATTTCTATCTTCGAAATATTCTATACAATATATATATATATGTATGCACATATATATATATATATAAATGTGAAGATAGTATAAAAGAAAAATAAATTTTAATTAAGGTTCAAAGTTCACCGAAATAAATTTATATTGAAATTGTGTTAAAAAAATTAAAAAAAAAATAGAATAAAAATTTTAAAGTTCGAAATTCATTGTTTTTAAATTGTTGAAGTTATTTTAAAAAAATGCAGGCTGGGTGAAAGTTCGGCCTCGGCCGTACCCACCACCCAGCTGACCGTGGTTGGTGCGGCAGCCGACGGGCTACCACGGCAATCCTTCGGACTGCTGTGATAGTCCGTAGACTGTCCACAACAGTCCGTCGGACTGCGGTGGCAGTCCGTAGACTGCCACGGCCGGGCGTGTATTCCCGTGCTTTTACATGGGTTAAATTCCCATTTGAAATTGGTATATATTTAAATTTTGGAAAACGCGAATTTTATTTTTATTACTGTGAAAATTTACTTTTATGTATATATATATATGTATATATATATATATGTATATATATATATATATATATGTATATATATATATGTATGTATGTATATATATATATATGTATATTTATACTTGCATATATATTTATTAATGATTCCACTGATTAACTATTGCAGTAACTATTTAACTTTTTATTAGTAAAATATTTTTTGGTTCTTTTTGGTTAAAATAAAACAAAATACGGTTATATAGTAGAAATATTAAAATAGAAGAAATCTTTTGTTTATCATTATTTTTTTGATTTGTTAAATTACAACTATAAGGGGATAAGTTGAAAATCGAACTACATTATATATGATAACATTGATTTATTTAATTCTTGTTTTTGAGTGAATACTTTTGGAATGAAAAATTCCTTTTAATTTATTAATTTGTGAAATTTGATAGGATAATATAATAGAAGGGCAATTTGTGAATATATATTTATATCAGCATTGATTGTTTAACTCTTATTTTTTAAATGTGTATATGGTGGAAATAGAATTTAATATAGAATTGAATAAGTCATCTTTTTATTTTGTGAAGTTATAGTCTGGTAGACTTGTTGATTCCTAGAAAAGATCTATTCTCTTTCTACTTTTCCTCCTCAAAAAGAATTAAAATATATAAATACGTAGTGGTTTTAAAAGGTATTTATGTGTGTAAATTTATTCAGATAGATTTAAGATTTTAAGGTGGTAATTTCTAATATGTGGTTTGAATATTTAGACTATTGTTATTATTGTCATTTTTAAAGTATAGACAATTGGTCTTAAATGGTTTTCACAATTAATTTAAATATTGGAAGTGAATGTTAAGTGAGTATGATGAAAGGGGAAATTTAAATGTATGGGTATAGTTAGAGATTGATTAGGGTAATTTCGAATTGGATAGTTTATTGGTGAAATGGAATTTTAATCTTTTAAAAATTGACTTCCCTTATATTCATTTAATGATTGATTTGTAAGTACGCTTTATGGATAATACTTTTAGAATACTTGTGATGGATATCATGAATTATTTTAGTATGGGTAAGTTGTAAAGTTTTAGTTTTGGTCGTTAATTGATTGGTTAATAAATATTGTTCTCAATTGAATTTTTGGTTGATGTTTATTATGCAAATGTTTGATGGAGTTGTGAGTGATTGAGTATTTGAGGTGTTCTTTAATTTGGTCCCTTGGATGCCTGGTTGCATGCTTTTACCTCTTTTGTTGAAGGATTGTTTTTGGATATTTCCGTACTGGTATGAATGCCGTTGGAGATTAATTTTGATTCAAGGAATCCTTTGTCATTTAAATTTTGTTGCAATGTAATTGGGAACAAGTGTTTTGGTTTATGAGTTGTGGATGGTTGATCTTCTTGAATTTCTAATTTATTTTGTATCGAAGTTGATCATGTAGTCTGGATGGAGTTGTTGATCTTATTTCAATGTTTTCACTCATTATATTTGAATTGAAATTGATCTGGTGGCCTTGCAATTATTGTTGTCATTGCTATGTTGTTGTTTTTATGAAAGTGGTTTGTGTACTATCATAAGGGGGTTCTAGTGAGGAGAAAATTGAGGTCTCCCATGGAATGCCTAGTTGGTGGCTTTTGGTTTTATTAAGTGATTTTGTTTAAAGGTTGATTTTCTTTTGCGTTCCCTATTTGAGGTAACACCATTGTTGATTTGTGGATGGGTCTTGATGAATCTTCCCTTTTTATGGCTTTTCTGAGTTACTCTCTTATTTGAGGAAATTTTATCCTTGTGATGGATTTATTGGAGAAATACTCTTGTTGCTTCACTTTACCCTCGTTTGTGGGTTTTCATTCTTTTGGCTTCCAGAGGCTTGAGATGATTGATAATTGTTGTTCTCTCTCTTTATGTGTCTTTGATGTGGCAAGTGTTTTGGTTTCAAGATTTTAAAAGGGTTGTACATGAATTGTTGAGACTTTGATTATGTATTATAGCGAGATGGGTAATGCCTCACATGCTTCTCAGTTATGACCTAATGTTCTTGTTAAGTTGTACAACCCTTGGTCTCTTGGTTTCTTGGTTTTTTGGTTTGATGTTGTTGGGTCTCTAGGGAGAGTGGCTCCTCGTGGGGGCCGGCACCCCGTTTAAGGGGAAGGGCATAGGATAACCCACGAGTGAGTTAGTAATCAAGTGAAAACCTAATAATTAACTTAGGAGGGTTGGGTAGTAATATCATTACAAGATTAAAAAAAGAGATGCCTCGTCTTCATTAGTGCTTTCACAGACTAATGGAAGGCTGAGAAGGCCATGGTTGGCAAGGTCGTGACCTCGTCCTCACGAGAGGCCTACGGCTCCGCATGAGTCACCCTATGGACCGGTGCCTCCAGTTGGGAGGAAGAGCATAGGACAGCCATAGATGGGACCGGCGCCTCCAGTTGGGAGGAAGAGCACAGGACAGCCCATGTAGGACTATGCGATGACACTCTCCCCTAGTTACCCATGTGTTGCTATTGTGTTCCTTTGGAAGTAGGTTGTGGGAGTTGGTTTAGATTGTTGTTGATTGGTCTTATATTGATTTATGGAGTATTGCCTTGATACATCTTTGGTGTACTTTGTAGACTTGTATGATCTCATTGATATTCGACTTATGACCTTGTACTTTTATGGTACTATGATATGATGTTATTTAATTGCATTTGGAATTGTATTATGTTTATTAATTCATTTGATTTGGAAGTGTTTCATGATCATCCTTTGGTTACTTGTTACTGGTCATTGCTTTGATTTATGTGATGAGATTTATGATTTTAAGTTATTTTAATGACTCTTGGATGTTGTTGGTTATGTCTTTATAATTCTTTAGTTTTATGATACTTTTGTATGGCGTTGAGTCTTGTGATTCTGTGTTTGGATGTTCTTGGTTGCGGTCTCTTTCTTGTTAGCTCCTAGCACGGGGGGTGGGTCTTCGGACCCACATGGTCGGGTGGAACGTGCCAAGCACCCCATTGGGTCCCCAGTCGAGGATCGAGAGGTGCGGATTGGTGTTGTTGCAACAACTCCAGAGTTGTATCTGTCTTGGAGCCAGTTTTCATCTATTTATTTGTATCATGTTATCTTATGTATGGTTTCCATTTATGGTTGGAAACACTTTTGTATCATTGTACCTCTAGAACATTGTAATGTAATGTAATGTTAACTCGGTGTGAATATTGGCCGCGGAAATTGTTATTCCTTGTGTTAAGTTCTTTATGCGTATGTTGTATTTATGTACTCAGATGGTTTCTTATCAATGATTATCATGTATATGTGATATTTGTTAATTTTTATTTTGTTATGGATTATATCTTTGGATTTTATTCTTTATTGTTGTTGTGTGGATCTCAGTCTCATAATGACTCTTCGTGTACCCCAAGGGATGTATGTGTTAGTGAATCTGCTTAAATGGAATTCATGTCATGACTTAATGTGTAATACATGTATGTTATGTTTACTTTTAAAAAAAAAAATTGTGCTGTAATTTTTTTGTCCTTTGGGGTTCACACGGCGGGGCATTACAACATGGTATCAGAGCCTAGGTTCATACACTGGGCACTATGTGTGCTCACTATGTAACCTTGCGCTTAGACCTGTGAGTCTTGAGTTTCACTTTTCTTTTGGCATTGTTGTGAACTTGAATTTCTTCTGTTAGATGGTGTCGGGTCGATGGTGCAGGAAACTGATGGGAAAGGATAGGACCCTCGGTGTAGTGCGCAATGCACCGATATCATTCCTATCGGGGATGCTCTATGGACCCTTGAGTTTTAGTGTGATGTGTTTCTTGGTAATGTGTTTTATGTGTGTGATTATGTCAAGTGTGTGTGGATTTGCGATTTTGTTGTCCTTGAGTGATGAATTATGTTTTCTTGAATTTGTGAAGGTGTAAAATTTTACCCTTTTTATTGAAATTGATGTGAGTTTTGGTGTTGAATAATGGTTAAAGTGGAGTTCCTTGTGTGAAAATTATGAGTTTTAACGAAAATGTAAGGTTTTGTGGATAATTATTCTATGATTTTTAGTAGAATATAGTATCTTGAGGTCAAGATGCAACTTGAATTATTGGTACTAATGTGCAATGCTCTATGGTAGCTTTTGATTTACAGGAAGTGGGCTTCAGAAAGCATAATGACGAAGGTAATGTAATTGTAATATGCAGGTATAAATACTTATAATGTCAAGTAGTAATTAATTTTGATATAGTATAGGAATTATATTTATGGTTAGTATCCTTATACGAATATTTCCTAACTAATTAGAAGAAAATTGTTTATGAGTTACTAGGATTGTTTTGATTACTAGGTGTGGTTTGGTGGGAGGGACAGTGTGGTATCACTCGTTTACGAGTGCCCTACTATGCTGAGAGTTCCTCTCACGATGTATTTGTGATATATATATGTATTGCGCACAATGTTTGTTTGCATGCAGGATTGCAGGAATTAAGTCTCGATTCCACCTGCATTGTCAGGACAGGGCGAGCATCATAAACACCCAATGGGATTGAAGTGGAAAATAGGAACTGACAAGAAAGTTTCCCCAACCTAGTTCGTCATATGTCCTGGTGTTTGACCATTTTGGTCTGGTTGCAACCTCGTCACCATTTTTATTTTGGTATCATTTCCTTATTTTTGGTTTGTTTAATTTTCGTTGTTTACTTGATGACGTTTAATTGATGTTTTAATTTATGGTGCTGATATACTTTTGATCATTGATATTGTTCTGTTACCATGTTTATGTTTGAGCTCGACTTCCAGGAGTAAGTCAATTTTTAAGGGGGGGAGGATGTAATACCCCTCCGTGTCGGTTGTTCTAAACTTTTGTGTGAGTAATTGTGTGTGCTTCATTAATTACTATGTTATTTGATTTTGTGGAAGATATAATATGTTAGTAGTCATGTTTAAATAATTAATTAGATCATAAGTGAAATTGCAAGGTTATTTGAAATATAATTAGGAATTAAAATAATAATCAATTAAATCAAATCAAATAATTTAGAACAAATGATCAAATTAAACTAATTCGTTAAAAGTAAAAGTGGTATTATTAGATAAATTGATTTAAATTGTTATGAACAAGTAATCTTGAAAAGATAATTATTATATAATAAGAAATTTAATGGATACTTATTTAGAATCTTGCAAATGGTTGATTTTAATTATTTTAATGTGGAAGTAATTATTTAATAAATATTTGTGGGAATGATGAATATATATATATATATATATATATAAATAAAAGTTCATTTTTGTGGATTTAAATTTATTTAATTTTTAATCAAATGCATGATAAAAAGAAAATGAAATGTAATGCTTGAAAAGGCAACAAAAGGAATTAAAGGGATTAAATATTATTTGGATTTATTTCTTGAGTTGTGACTTTTGGTTTTCACTGGAGAATATGAAGAATAAATAAATAAAAAGCTCAATCTTTTGTGGATTCGATTGGATTTGAATTTTATTTTTTAAAAAGAAGTGACTTTTGGCATTCGCATGAAGAGGAAATGGAAGAGACTTTTGTGTGTGTTTTTATTTAGGGGAGTTTTGTTGTTAGAGGGTTGGCATTCTCTTCCCAAGAAATTTTGGAGAAATTTTGGCAGTCATCTTTCTGTTACAGTATTGCATTCTTTTCTATTATTATTCTGGAGAGAATTCATTTAGGAATGAGATTTAAGTTGAGGGAGGTTATTGGAGCTACTGCTGGAAACAATCGGTAGCAGATGATTGGATCGGTAAGAAGGATAAAGCTTCTACAATTTCCTCCAGGCGTAGGACACAAGGTTCTTCTTTTTCTTTTAAATTATTCTCTTTCTTTAGTATCAAAGAAATAAGAATTCTTGTTGCGAATGAAATTTTCTTCTAGTTTTGTAATTTAATGTATGTAGAAAATTCTCGAAACCTTAGAAATAATTTGGACTGTAGTTATCTTACTGGGATTCGGGATCGTTATTCATTTAAAGTAAATTTTGTTGGGATTCTGGAATTGAAAGGGTTACTGTAGTTTTAAGTAAGAATAATAATAAACCAGTAAAAGAATAACGTCTTGTTTAGGAATTTCGAGGTTGTGAGAATCCTCATTTGTAGATAAATTTTATAAATTTATTCTGTGTATAAATATTTATATTGAACAATAATTGAATTTTATTTCTGTCTTCGAAATGTTCTATACAATATATATATATATCTGTATGCACATATATATATATAAATGTGAAGATAGTATAAAAGAAAAATAAATTTTAATTAAGGTTCAAAGTTCACCGAAATAAATTTATATTGAAATTGTGTTAAAAAAATAAAAAAAAAATAGAATAAAAATTTTAAAGTTCGAAATTCATTGTTTTTAAATTGTTGAAGTTATTTTAAAAAAATGCAGGCTGGGTGAAAGTTCGGCCTCGGCCGTACCCACCACCCAGCTGACCGTGGTTGGTGCGGCAGCCGACGGGCTACCACGGCAATCCTTCGGACTGCTGTGATAGTCCGTAGACTGTCCACAACAGTCCGTCGGACTGCGGTGGCAGTCCGTAGACTGCCACGGCCGGGCGTGTATTCCCGTGCTTTTACATGGGTTAAATTCCCATTTGAAATTGGTATATATTTAAATTTTGGAAAACGCGAATTTTATTTTTATTACTGTGAAAATTTACTTTTATGTATATATATATATGTATATATATATATATGTATATATATATATATATGTATATATATATATGTATGTATGTATATATATATATATGTATATTTATACTTGCATATATATTTATTAATGATTCCACTGATTAACTATTGCAGTAACTATTTAACTTTTATTAGTAAATATTTTGGTTCTTTTTCTGGTTAAAATAAAACAAAATCTGGTTATATAGTAGAAATATTAAAATAGAAAGAAATCTTTTGTTTATCATTATTTCTGATTTGTTAAATTACAACTATAAGAGGATAAGTTAGTAGAAAAATCAACTTACGTATATATGATAACATTGATTTATTTAATTCTTGTTTTGAGTGAATACTTTGGAATAGAAAAGAATTCCTTTTAATTTATTAATTTGTGAAATTTGATAGGATAATATAATAGAAGGGCAATTTGTGAATATATATTTATATCAGCATTGATTGTTTAACTCTTATTTTTTAAATGTGTATATGGTGGAAATAGAATTTAATATAGAATTGAATAAGTCATCTTTTTATTTTGTGAAGTTATAGTCTGGTAGACTTGTTGATTCCTAGAAAAGATCTATTCTCTTTCTACTTTTCCTCCTCAAAAAGAATTAAAATATATAAATACGTAGTGGTTTTAAAAGGTATTTATGTGTGTAAATTTATTCAGATAGATTTAAGATTTTAAGGTGGTAATTTCTAATATGTGGTTTGAATATTTAGACTATTGTTATTATTGTCATTTTTAAAGTATAGACAATTGGTCTTAAATGGTTTTCACAATTAATTTAAATATTGGAAGTGAATGTTAAGTGAGTATGATGAAAGGGGAAATTTAAATGTATGGGTATAGTTAGAGATTGATTAGGGTAATTTCGAATTGGATAGTTTATTGGTGAAATGGAATTTTAATCTTTTGAAAATTGACTTCCCTTATATTCATTTAATGATTGATTTGTAAGTACGCTTTATGGATAATACTTTTAGAATACTTGTGATGGATATCATGAATTATTTTAGTATGGGTAAGTTGTAAAGTTTTAGTTCTGGTCGTTAATTGATTGGTTAATAAATATTGTTCTCAATTGAATTTTTGGTTGATGTTTATTATGCAAATGTTTGATGGAGTTGTGAGTGATTGAGTATTTAAGGTGTTCTTTAATTTGGTCCCTTGGATGCCTGGTTGCATGCTTTTACCTCTTTTGTTGAAGGATTGTTTTTGGATATTTCCGTATTGGTATGAATGCCGTTGGAGATTAATTTTGATTCAAGGAATCCTTTGTCATTTAAATTTTGTTGCAATGTAATTGGGAACAAGTGTTTTGGTTTATGAGTTGTGGATGGTTGATCTTCTTGAATTTCTAATTTATTTTGTATCGAAGTTGATCATGTAGTCTGGATGGAGTTGTTGATCTTATTTCAATGTTTTCACTCATTATATTTGAATTGAAATTGATCTGGTGGCCTTGCAATTATTGTTGTCATTGCTATGTTGTTGTTTTTATGAAAGTGGTTTGTGTACCATCATAAGGGGGTTCTAGTGAGGAGAAAATTGAGGTCTCCCATGGAATGCCTAGTTGGTGGCTTTTGGTTTTATTAAGTGATTTTGTTTAAAGGTTGATTTTCTTTTGCGTTCCCTATTTGAGGTAACACCATTGTTGATTTGTGGATGGGTCTTGATGAATCTTCCCTTTTTATGGCTTTTCTGAGTTACTCTCTTATTTGAGGAAATTTTATCCTTGTGTTGGATTTATTGGAGAAATACTCTTGTTGCTTCACTTTACCCTCGTTTGTGGGTTTTCATTCTTTTGGCTTCCAGAGGCTTGAGATGATTGATAATTGTTGTTCTCTCTCTTTATGTGTCTTTGATGTGGCAAGTGTTTTGGTTTCAAGATTTTAAAAGGGTTGTACATGAATTGTTGAGACTTTGATTATGTATTATAGCGAGATGGGTAATGCCTCACATGCTTCTCAGTTATGACCTAATGTTCTTGTTAAGTTGTACAACCCTTGGTCTCTTGGTTTCTTGGTTTTTTGGTTTGATGTTGTTGGGTCTCTAGGGAGAGTGGCTCCTCGTGGGGGCCGACACCCCGTTTAAGGGGAAGGGCATAGGATAACCCACGAGTGAGTTAGTAATCAAGTGAAAACCTAATAATTAACTTAGGAGGGTTGGGTAGTAATATCATTACAAGATTAAAAAATAGATGCCTCGTCTTCATTAGTGCTTTCACAGACTAATGGAAGGCTGAGAAGGCCATGGTTGGCAAGGTCGTGACCTCGTCCTCACGAGAGGCCTACGGCTCCGCATGAGTCACCCTATGGACCGGTGCCTCCAGTTGGGAGGAAGAGCATAGGACAGCCATAGATGGGACCGGCGCCTCCAATTGGGAGGAAGAGCACATGACAGCCCATGTAGGACTATGCGATGACACTCTCCCCTAGTTGCCCATGTGTTTTACTTTATTGTGTTCCTTTGGAAGTAGGTTGTGGGAGTTGGTTTAGATTGTTGTTGATTGGTCTTATATTGATTTATGGAGTATTGCCTTGATACATCTTTGGTGTACTTTGTAGACTTGTATGATCTCATTGATATTTGACTTATGACCTTGTACTTTTATGGTACTGTGATATGATGTTATTTAATTGCATTTGGAATTGTATTATGTTTATTAATTCAGTTGATTTGGAAGTGTTTCATGATCATCCTTTGGTTACTTGTTACTGGTCATTGCTTTGATTTATGTGATGAGATTTATGATTTTAAGTTATTTTAATGACTCTTGGATGTTGTTGGTTATGTCTTTGTAATTCTTGAGTTTTATGATACTTTTGTATGGCGTTGAGTCTTGTGATTCCGTGTTTGGATGTTCTTGGTTGCGGTCTCTTTCTTGTTAGCTCCTAGCACGGGGGTGGGTCTTCGGACCCACATGGTTGGGTGGAACGTGCCAAGCACCCCTTTGGGTCCCCAGTCGAGGATCGAGAGGTGCGGATTGGTGTTGTTGCTGCGACTCCAGAGTTGTATCCGTCTTGGAGCCAGTTTTCATCTATTTATTTGTATCATGTTATCTTATGTATGGTTTCCATTTATGGTTGGAAACACTTTTGTATCATTGTACCTCTAGAACATTGTACTGTAATGTAATGTTAACTCGGTGTGAATATTGGCCGTGGCAATTGTTATTCCTTGTGTTAAGTTCTTTATCATTATGTTGTATTTATGTACTCAGATGGTTTATTATCAATGATTATCATGTATATGTTATATTTGTTAATGTTTATTTTGTTATGGACTATATCTTTGGATTTTATTCTTTATTGTTGTTGTGTGGATCTCAGTCTCGTAATGACTCTTCGTGTACCCCAAGGGATGTATGTGTTAGTGAATCTACTTAAATGGAATTCATGTCATGACTTAATGTGTAATACATGTATGTTATGTTTACTTTAAAAAAAAAAAATTGTGCAGTAATTTTTTTGTCCTTTGGGGTTCACACGGCGGGGCGTTACATAGGAGATCTTGATTTTTGTTGAAATCACATATTTTTAGAAAATATAATGATTTAAGCCTTGCAAAGTTCCATTTAAAAGATTCCAATTGAAGACGGTTTGGTCAAACCACCTTAGATCAAACCCCCTTGGATAAATCCCAATTAGTTTTAAACCATACCTATAATGGAGTCTCATTTACACCTATCAAAATGTTGATAAAAAACCACTTTTGATTTACCTTTTGGGGGATCAAATGAATTCATTTAAAATTTATTTTTTGTAAGTATGTAGTCCTTATTGTAAGCTTCCCAAAAAATATAATTTTAAATAAATTTAATTTTATTATATTTATTTTTTATTTCTTGTGATTGTAGGCTTTTCACTAAAAATCAAGCTCTCTATTCTATACATGTGGAAAAATAGTAGATTATCAAAAAAAAATTGAAAAATATTAGTGCACTAGATATTGAAGTCCTTTATCCAACAAAAAAAATTGAATTTTGATACATACAAAAAAAGTCATGTTGTATACAATCTGCCTATGTCTAAATTATAATTGGTTTGACTTTGAAACTTGATTAAGGAAAAAAATTCAATAAAACACTATGAAACCAAACTAGATATCGTAGCCGCGAATATAAATTCAGAAAAATTAGAATTTTATCCTTTATGGAAAAAAAATTATTTTGTATATGGCAAACATCACTCCTTAAAAATGGTGTTTATTGAAAAAACTAGTTTTCAAAGGAGATAGAAAAAGAAGTGCAATATGATTCCAAAATTTTTGAAAAAAATATATCTAGAATCTATAGAGAAAATTTCACAAATCACTAGTTTGCATCATCTTCAAATTCCTCACGGTTTAGCCGCTATAGGTGCCTAAAAGTGAAGATTTAGTTAGAAAAAATTAGTTCAGTTTCCAGTTTGGCCAAAAATTGTAAACCAGTATTGTGGGATCACCCAATAATATAAAATATAATTTATATCAACACCAGGGCTTCTTGGGAGGTCACAATCTCTATACTACTACAAACCAAGCACACTTGACTACAAAGTTCATATGGTCTTAGGGGCTAAATGCTAACTAAAAAGGGGTTCACCACCAAGTAAGAACTTGGAAAGACAAATGAAATGCAAGATGCATCACTAAACCCTAATTCAATGCAATGAGTTATAAAATAACCTAGAAAAGTGAATGAAACAACACATAAAAGTACAAAAAAGAATGTGTGCACCTGGGAATCTGGAAATGGTTGGATGGAGGTCTAAAAAATTGGAAAATATATCTTTAATACTAAGTGGGACTCATTCGCCAAGTTGGGAAAATTATTCCAGATTCTAGAAAACTGTGTGGGAATAAGAATCTGCCAAAAGGGTATCTAAATCTGCAAAAATATTAAATTTGACTAGAACTAGGAATCATTCACCAAAAGTGGTGAATCATTCCAGTTAGGGTTTTCTAAAGCTTCAAAGTCTAAACTTTCTCTTCTCTATTTGCTTTATCCTTCCTAATTGATTTCTAGATCTAAAACCCTGATTTGCAACATGTAGGTCTTCTCGAATGTTCTCCAAGGCTTGATGACAACTTTGACAACTTTGAATGATTTGGAAAAAATTCTCCAATATTTCTCCTTTGGAAATCTACAACCTAGACCTACAAATCACACACAAAGGAGAGGGAAAAATGTTGTTGGGTTAGTGGATAGGGGTTTTCCTTGGTTAAACCCCGTTTTGGTAATAAAACCTTGAAATAGAATAAAATAGGGATGGAGAATGATGAATGAAAAGAATAAGATGTTCCAACTCACCAAACCCTATCAATGAAGTGTTGAAAACATGTGTAAGATGGCTCCAATGGATACAGATCTTGAATGAAATGCTAGCTTGAATCATAAAACCCTACAACATAATTACTAGCTCAAAAACAAACATGATGCATGAAGTCCTTAAAATGATGATTGATGCTTGAATGTTGTTCTAAAATGCTTGAAAATCTACTTTTGAAGACTCTTGAATGCTCTTGTGAACTCAACTTGCTATTAAGAATGCTCTCAAAAAATTCTTAGGTGAAAATGAATGAAAGAACCTTGTATTTATACACAATTATGCAAGAATTCCTGAAATTATAACAATACTACAAGATTACATTAGATCTAGGAGGATAAAATCCCAAAAAAAAAGTAATTAATTTTAATTTTGGGCCACACAGGACTCATTCGCCCAAGGTGGTGAATGAGTCCCACTAGGCCTAAATTTTGGGACCATTTTCAAAAATTCTTAGAAATGTGTGAAACCAAGTTTGGGACCCAAAAATCTAGGTGGGACTCATTCATCAAAGGTGGAAAATGAGACCCAGATCACTAAATATGGACCATTCAAGCCCGAAACACCTAAATTATGACCGGGTAATGATTTGTGTCAGGATTATCCTCAAAAAGATGCATTAAATGGTGCTTGGGGATGTAAAATAAGGCTAATTCAAGCATAAAGAATCCCAATTATTAAATAAAACCCTAGAAAAGTGTTAAAGTGTATTATAACACTTTACAACACTCCACATAAGACACCAATAAGCTCATTTAGTTCACAAGGGCCTAAGACCTAATGTGAACATGTTAGACATATTACCATATTAAATCAGGGGCAAGTTAGGGGGACCTTTTTCCTTCATTACATCTAGTCCCCACTTTAGTGAGAGGAGGAAGTTGGTTCCAACTAACACTAAAGTATACCAAATGCAAGAATGACCAAAATGGTTTCAAACACACTAATGCTAGTAAGATAGGATAGCCATGATCAAGTGAGTTGCACAAGCCCCTAGGACCAAGGTCCTATGGAAAACTAATGTAAGCACAAAATAACACACATGAAAATGGTGTAAAGAGAAAGAACAAGGCACAGGCATGCACTGTCAAAGACACAAAGGTAAATGAAACAATGTGATAAATAAAAGGGTGGATCAAGCTTCGACCATTTGTCCAACATGATGTGGATCAAATCTAGGTTGTTTGTCCAAATAAATGCATACTCACTTTGAGGCAATGGAACATAGGTTGTCTACTAGATGAGAAGTCCAAGAAGGTGAGACACATACACTTATGGTTAGTATGCTCTCACACACACATGAGTGGCTAAGGGAAATTCATGCCCTTATTTAGCTTCTTTTCAAACCATACCAGAGCTATACCTCCTAATAACTTTGATAAGGCACCACACAAAAATGATTTTTGAGCTTCATGAGACAAGAAAAACTTTGTATACTTGGAGATCATGATCAAATAAGATGGATCTATAGGCATGCAAGCTATGTTATGCAAGGTGGCCATATAACTAAAAATGCACATGCAAAATGTAAATAATGTTCAAGGGAGTCTTGCTTAGTTATTCAAGGTCTTTAACTTAGGGAACATTGTGCCTAATGTCTCTAAGAGGGGACCAATCAAAGAATATAAAATTCACAAATTAGGGGGTGGAGTGTGTCACATCAAGCCAATAAGAGGAATGTAATATGCTAAGAGAGATCACGCTCATAAAGGAAATCACACCCAATGTCATGCACAAAGTGAAAAATGCATCGTATAAAGTAAGAAGACTGAACTATGAACTGTGAAGAGAAAAGTGAAAAAGATTAATACTAGATGTATGCTCCCACTTTAAAGAAATTTCTAAACACCATACTATGAGAAATTACTTTAAGTAGCAAATGATAAATGCTAACAAAAAATGAAGACATGAGAGCTAACTTGGAAAGCCCTATGCCAAGTCCTATGTTTCCAAATAAAGCTACATCATGTAAAGAAAATAGAGGGGCTTCCCCCAAAATGAAAACACCAAACACATAAGCGATATATTGATTTGGGGTCAGTATGTTCTTGCTTCAATTATTTTAAGAGAGCTTGAAACTATCATCATTCCTCAAATACACATAGAATTGGAAGAATGACACAAAGAGAGCGAAAATAAAGGAAAAAAAAAATTTGAGTCAACATGAAAGAAACATGAATGTCTCGATGCCTTGCATCATCCCCAAAAGGAAAACACAAGAGAAATGAAAAAGATAAAGGAAGAAAAAAAAAAAGGAAAAGCATTTTGGGTCAGCATAGAAGAGACATGAATGTATTGATGCCTTGTGTCATCCCCAAAAGGAAAACGCAAGACAAATGAAAAAAAAAAGAGTAAAAGGTTGATGACATAGAGAAGAATGAAGGTACAAATAGAGGAATTTCACAAAGAGAGAGAGAGAGAGAAAAACAAACAAAATAGTATGGGGGATCACAATACATACATGCAATCACTCAAAATAAAATGGAAAATAAATAATGTAAAAGACTAGTAAGGCACATGTGAGTCAACCTAAAGTCGATCATCTACATCCCAATCTCAATCTAAATAGAAGATGGAAAACTAGCTAAAGGGACAATTCCAATGCCATGTATTACTAGTACAAGGCTATCTACCTCTTTCCCCCACTAAGTGCAAGAAAAGAATGAGTTGAGATAGGAGATGGGGAAGATCATGTAATGGTGAGAATACAAGATTCTACAACTATTACATGATAAGGTGAAAAAGGGATGTTATGTAATCAACAGATAAATATTATTATTATCAAAGTGATATTTACTTAAGATGATTTTGAATGCACGACACTCATTAGAACTATGTCCAAGAGTTCTATGGTTTTGAAAATGTGGAACATTTTCATCTTTAGGATATATTATTATCTTGTCTTTCATTGGTGGTAATGTTATAAGTTCTTTGTTTAGAAGTAGATATAGTTTCCTTTCACTTTCAGCCAGTAGACAAGGGAACTTTAGTTTCTGTAGCTTGTAGGGCCTCTTGTGCTTGCTAGATTCACCAACTTCTCTAGATGGGATTAGGGTAGGAGGCTCTGATATGACCTTGTATTTTTTATCCTTATCCTTTGGAGGTGTGGGTTGCTATTTAGGAAGGAGGACAATTATATCAGGAGGATGATCTAAGACAACCGTACCATCACTACAAAGCCTTAGATAATATTTAGGAGCACTTATGTTGAGAGGGGGATCTTGGTATCCTATTCCTTTGGTTTATTCAATTGGTATTTTCTCTAAGATTTGATGAATTTTATGTTCACTTGTTCTATCACATCCTTGTTTACTCAAGATGGAAAAGCCTTTTCCATATGTCTCTTCTAGGTTGATAGGAGTTTCCGTTAATTTTTTAACATAGAATGATTGAGTGTTTTCTTGGTTAGAGGAAATAGGTTCACCTATTGTAGGGAACTTAGGTTCAATTCTTGTTTAAACTTTAAGATGTAAGTACCCAAACATATCGTGTGGTGGTATTGTAGGGGGTGTTGGTTGTTCCATTGATGGATAAAAGGATGCATTGGATTCAAGGTTGTTAAGATGATCATTTAGGAACTTATTCATGCTATCATCATCTTCTCCAATGATGTCAACATCATGAGGAGGACATGCATTAGGAGTTGAAGGAGCATGAGTTAGTCCAATTTCATTAGAATCATTTCCAAAAGAAAAACTTCACACATCCACTAAGGACATTAAGGACATCGAAAGCTTACCAAAGCACATATACATGATGCAAATTGTAGATTCTAAACTATGCAACAATGTGAAATCAAATGTTCTCGATGCAATTTTGAATTTAAGCAATGCACAACATGAGCTAATGTAAGCTAGATGTGATGAATTGAATGAAACAAAATATATGTAAACTGAAGCAGAAGGGTAATAACAAAAAATAAAAGCTTAGAAATAGAACATTAAATGCCAAAAAATGTAGTGTAGAATGTGCAGAGGGACTGATTCACCCAAGGTGTAAAATGAGTCCTAGTAGGGATTTTTTTCAAAAAATTAAAAAAAAATCAATTGCTTTTTATGGTGTATGACCTAAATCCTAAGTGAAAATGCAGATTTTGTTTGATTTTCAGTGAAATGAGATGCAAAGTGCAAGCTATATGATCTTTCACTAATGCAAAATTAGAAACCCTAGAATGCAAATTAATAAATGCAAATTCTAATGCAATGTTAATTTAAGCCAAATATAGGATGATGATGTACTCCAAATTATAATTTTAATGTTCTAAATGCAGGTTCACCAAAATAATTTTTAAAAAAAGTGGTATGGTGCTATCATATGGTTTTAGGACATAGAGCACCCCCACTTCTCCAATTTCATTCAAGGACCAACCCTTGAGATCTCAATGCAAAGGAGAAAGAGATCTAGCAAGAGGGATGTCCTAGGGGATGAATGTTAACTAAAAAGGGGTTCACCACCAAGTAAGAACTCAAAAAGAAAAATGAAATGCAAGATGCAACACTAAACCCTAATTCAATGTAATGACTTATAAAATGACCTAGAAAAGTGAATGAAACAACACAAAAAAGTATAAAAAGGAGTGTGTGCACTTGGGAATCTAGAGTTGGTGATGGAGGTCTAAAACACTAGAAAATCTATCTCTAATACTAAGCCAATCTCATTCGCCAAGCTGGGAACTAGTCTAGATTTTGGAACACTATGTGGGAACATGTATCTGCCAAAAGGGTATTTGAAAAAATATGAAATTTGACTGGAACTAGGAATCATTCACTAGAAGTGGAAAATAAGTCCAATTAGGGTTTTCTAAAGCTTCAAATTCTGATCCTTCTCTTCTTTGTCCCTCCTAATTGATTTTTGGATCTAAAACCCCGATTTGCAACTTGTAGGTCTTCTCCAATGTTCTCCAAGGCTTGATGAAAACTTTGAAAAATTTGAATGATTTTGATAAATTTTCTCCAATATTGCTCCTTAAAACATCTACAACTTAGACCTACAAATCACACACAAAGGAGAGGGAAAAATGTTGGTGGGTTAGTGGATAGGGGTTTGCCTTGGTCAAACCTCGTTTTGGTAATCAAACCTTGATATATAATAAAATAGGGATGGAGAATGATGAATGAAAAAAATAAGATGTTGCAACTCACCAAAACCTATCAATGAAGTGTTGAAAACATGTGTAAAATGGCTCCAATGGATGTAGATCTTGACTCTTTCTTGAAGGTGATAGATCTTGAATGAAATGCTAGTTTGAATCATAAAACCCTACATCAAATTTCTACCTCAAAAACAAATATGATGCATGAAGTCCTTGACATAATGATTAATGCTTGAATGCTGCTCTAAAATACTTGAAAATCCACTCTTGAAGACAATTGAATGCTCTTGAATTCTCTTGTGAACTCAACCGGTTATTAAGAATGCTCTCACAAAAGTCTTAGGTGAAAATGAATGAAAGAACCTTATATTTATACTCAATTATGCAAGAATTCCTGAAATTACAACACTACAAGATGATATCAGATCTAGGAGGATAAAATCTTGCCAAAATTTTGAATTAATTTTGATTTTGGGCCAGACGAGACTCATTCATCATAGGTGGCGAATGAGTCCCACTAGGCCTAGATTTTGGGACCATTTTAAAAAATTCTTAGAAATGTGTGAAACCAAGTTCGGGACCCAAAAATATAGGTGGGAATCATTCTCCCAAGGTGGCGAATGAGTCCCAGATCACTAAATCTGGGCCATTCAAGCCTGAAACACCTGAATTATGATTGGGTAATGATTTGTGTCGAGATTATCCTTGAAAAGATGCATTAAATGGGGCTTGTGGATGTAAAATAAGGCCAATTAAAACATAAAGAAACCCACTTATTAAATAAAATCCTAGAAAAGTGTGAAAGTACGTTACAATAATTACCTAATTTTCACCTGCAGGCTCAATCAAGCTGGGTAATCCATGCTTTCAAGCATTCTTAAGGACCAAATGGAGGAACATTTTCATCAAGGTTACATACCTTCTAACTTGCTTGCTTCTTGTTCAGCTCCAGGGGGAAAATTATGTTAATTCGACAAGTGGATTAAATGTGACTCCCACAAGGGTTGAGCCCAGCGTGTAGGTGTTCATTTGTATTGGGGGGTCCTCCCTTTTGTTTTTGCCTTACTTTCCCCCTTTCCGTTTTCTTCTCCTTGGGCCCATTTTTTTTTGCTCTGGTGGACTCAGAATCGGGTTTGGAACCAAACTCTGAAACTTTGAATAGGTTCCTAGTTCAAGTTCCATCCCGGTTCTAGTTCTGCCAGGCTTGTTTTTTTTTCTTATCTTTTTTCTTTGTTCTTCGGTTGGGGGGTGTTCCCCCCCTTCTTCTTCTTCTTCCTCCTTTTTCCTCCCTTTTTTTGTCATCTTCGTTTGGTGTCGGAGGCGGGTTCGGGATGAAATCCGAACTTGGAACTTTCCAAAAGTTTCAGGTTTCATTTTTGTTCTGATTCTGGTTGCAGTTTCGCACTTATGTATGTTTCATTTTCTTCTTTGACCTTGCGTTTGACCGTGGGGTGGTTGTTTCCCTTTGTTTATTTCTTCTTTCCTTTTTCTCAATTTTTGTTGTGTTTTGGTGGACCCGGGATCGGGACTGAAACTGAACTTGGAGCTTTTCGAAAAGTCCAGTTCTTGTTTCTGTTTCAGTTCCACCCCCCACTATGTTCTACCCGGGATCGGTTTTCATTTTGATCCCGTTTATGTTTTGACATCCTTTGGTCTTCGTCTTTTGTGTGCCTTGGGTTTTCTTTTCCTTAGGCACTTTTCTTCATCTAGCCGGACTCGGGATCAGAACTGAAACTGAACTTGGAACTTTTCCAAAAGTTCTAGTTCTTGTTTCTATTCTGGTTCCGATCCCAATTTCACCCTTCTTTTCTTTGCTTTTTCGTTGCCAGTGGTTGGGGGATGTATCCTCCTCTTTGTTCTTCCTTGTTTTTTTCTTTCTTCCTTCGTACCTTGTATGTTGCCGAGGGCGGGATCGAAACGAAATCCAAACTTGAAACTTGATGAAAGTTTTAGGTCTAGATTTGGTTCTGGTTCCGGTTCCGTGTTTGTTTGGTTTTTTCCCGTTCTGACTCCGGTCCCATTTTGTTTCTCATCCTGACCCCAACTCTGCCAAAGGATCCAAGCTCGGGAAACATTGAAGAGCTCGCGATGGACTTGCCGATCAAAAAGGATATCGGTATGACTCTTAGCGCCCGCTGTGACCTCTTGTCGAAATGAAGGGAGCTCAAGGAGAGTGGAGGACTTCGCTATGTAGTCTCACCAATAGGGTGATGTCTTGTTGATAGCGATGGATCTGTTATAGGCTTTGGTGAGACCTCTGGCCGATATCGATTGTCTTGCCGATGGTTTTTTTTGTGATATCGATATAACTCTAGCCACTCGCTATGATGTCTTACCGATCGTCGTGTGTCCTGTTGAATGTTGTTGTGAGGTCCAATCGCATCAGGGAGACATGATTAGTGTCTCACCGACATGCGATTATGAAAAAAATTGATCTTTTGACCGTCTGGGAATCTATGTGGCGTGGGTTCAACCAATCAGAAGGCGCTAGGGAAAATCATGGGCAACTTAACTGATTGACTCCCCCATAAAGAATGATCGACAAAATGTGCACGACATGGGTCAGTGCGGTGAAGCAATGACGTTTGAATCTGACAGGGTAAATCTGATGTTGCTTCTTGAAGGGGGTCAACTTGCTAAAAGATTTGGAGCAAGAAGAAAGCCGAAGAAGAAGAGGTCGTGAGTCACGATAACAGCTGGAGCATCAGCTAGTAAGGTGGATTGGCATTGATGACCATGCCGCAGAGCATTCAAAGTGGCTCCGATGAGCTCTCAAGGGTGGACACGAGGGCTGCGAGTTAATGCGATCATTGCAAAAGATCTGAAGGCCATGCCTAGGAGAAAGCTTTCACCGATGAAAATAGGGTATGCACATGGAATGCCTCATTAACTTTATTCCAAAACACTTCTGGGGCTGACGTGTCCAGGCACCGACTCATTCTGTAAACCCTAAGGCAAGGGCCGACACTCTTTGGTATATATGGCATTTTTGCCTTTTTTGTAAGGAGTTCTTAGTGGAGAGACTGCCCAAGAAAGCATTACCTATACTTTGTAACTCATTTTTTTCATGAATACTATAGATCTGTAACATAGAGACTCCTTATTTTTTTTCTCAATAGAAAGTCATTTCCTTCACAGATTTTCTTTGTTGTTTTAGTGACTAGTTGTGAGTTACATGATAAAATTTTGTGTGATCCTTTATTTTATTAGATTCCTTCAATACTGGATGCAAAGGATATTATGTCATAAAGCTGGTTTATGTTAGTGATCTCTTTCTATTGCATTTATATCTATGAAAACATCTTAGTTTTCCTTGTGTTAAGCATTAGAACAGTCAGAACCTTACATAGACTCATTTTTATAAACATAAATCTCTATACTATGAGATTATTTAGCTCTATTGAGATTTTTTGTGAGTTTTCTGTAGTATTGTCATAATTTTATCTCTGATGTATCACCTATTAGTGATAGGTTTTAAATTCAAGTATATCCTTCTTACTCTTTTCCTTATCATTCTTTAGTTTTCTCAAGTTATCTTAAGGGGAACCAGCCCATAATCTGGAGGTCCACTTCATTCCTAGGTCACCCACAACCTCGAAGTGTTCCCATGTGTCAATAGGTTGCTATAGTTGATAGCTTAGCAAGGGTGCAAACTTTATTTGACAACAGTTTTTGGCATGCCCAGTGGGATTGAGAACTATTTTTTAGTCTTAAACCAAAATTATCATATTGTTGTTTGGTATGTACAGCAGAAATTGTAGTCTTTAAGAGACAAATTTTGACATACTTGGTGACTCCGAGCTCAGATTTAGCAATTCCAATGCATTACTGCTCATGAGAAGAGTGTAGACTAGGAGTAATTCTTCTGTTTTTTAGTATTTGTAGTTGTCCCCGCCTAGAAGAAAGGGGAGAGAAATCCAAAATGTTCAAAAGATAGTTGTTTATTTCAGAAGATCCAAGTCGAATCCTATTGTGAGAGGACATATTGTTGTTCTTGTTGTTATTACTAAGAATATCCTAGTGACAATGATTCCAGCAGTGAGAAATCAACCATTTGTTGCTTTTAACCAAGTCAGCCCACTGAATCTGACTCAGCATGATGAAATTCCTATCGCTGCCTTAAAAGGTCTGCCATATTTTAATGGGGAGGATCATACCACCCCAACAGAGCATATAAAAGATGTTTCCAACCTGTGTGTTTTTCACCATGTGATTGAAGAAAATGTTGCACTTAGATTGCTGGCAACGTCATTTAAAGAAAAATCCTTACAATGGTTCAGAGGCTTGCCTGTCAACTCCATAGCAACATGGGATGAGTTAGGCAGCCGGTTGTGCAAGTTTTTTGAAGATAAATCAGACCACTTGTCATTGGTGGAGCAGCTGTCTATAATCAAAATAGCTCCACATGAAGTTATGTCATATTTCAATCACCATTTCCAGAGGATATGGGATGGAATCCCACAAATGGTAAGACCTATTGCTAATCATGCATTTTTTATACTATTTAAGAGCTTTAAATAGTGATATTTATGTGATGATTCAATCGATGGGAGGTGATACACTTCCTGCAGCATATAGTGTAGTTGTTAGAGCTGGAAACAACCTCACACAGGCTGGTAAAATTGCCCCAAGACCACCTATGCCAATATTTCCTGCTTTTCAGCCTCCAACCCCTATGCAGTTACCTCCTTTGGCTATTATTCCAAGTGCACCAGCATTTCCAACACCTGATATCTAGTCTAATGGTCAATTAAACACATTTCCAGTTCAGTCTAATGAATTGCAAGAGATTAAAGGCCTTCTAACGACCTTTGGCAATAAGATGGTTAATCTAAGAAAATAGCAAAATCAAGGTTTTAAGCCATATCAGCCCTCATTTCAGTCTAATTACCAGCAAAATTAGACCAATAGACCACCTTATCAACCTTATAATCAAGGCCCAAAGTTTTCTCCTAACTCAAGGCCACATCAAGCTTATGACTCCAACATTGCAAGCACTTCCAAAGAGCTTGCACCTATCCAAAACAACTTAGTTCAAGATTATGAATGGTGCTTTCTATATAGTCAACCCCATAATCAGAGTACCTATGTAAATGGGCTGCTTAACCAAGCCTTGATGGTTCAGAACAGTTCAACAGTACAGTCTAGTGTGCTTGTAGTAATTGAAGTACAACAAAAGAGCAACAGATACATGAGTCTACATTCCTAAACTGGCAAGGGGAAGAATTTTGTGGAGTGGTCCACATTGATTCTTCAAGTGCAGACAATACACATAGTAAGAAGAGGGAAATAGATGAGGGACATCAACCTAATATAGTTCATACTCAATCAAAACAAGGGTTGAACCAGCATCAGAATGCTCCTGGCTCATCAAAAGCTGACCAGATCTGAATGCTACCAAGGGGTTAGCCTTTGGTAGGCAAGCAACAATCTGATTCATTAGCCCAAGCGCCTTCAGTTAAAGGTGATGTTATTCCTCCCAAAGGTCAAGTTAAACCTACTACAATTTTCAATATATTGGAGCATATGAAGAAAATTAATGTCCCCATGTCAATATGTGATTCTCTGAGTATTCCAAGTCAAAAGGACTTGCTTCAATCTGCCTTATTAGGTTTAAGTGTCTTAGATGAGCCTAGTATAGAAAAGGAGAAGGTTGTGTTGGCTAACACTATATTTGGTAATAATGAACAACAAGATGCTAAGGCCAAGCCGCCTCCTTTTTATTTGTCATTGATCATAGGAGATCATCTGGTTCATAATTGTATGATTGACTCAGGGGCTAGTAGTTCAGTTATGTGCAAAAAAATCATCAATAAGTTGGAAATTGAATATGAGCCACTAGAAAAGGGGGTAGTACAATTGGATGGTATTGTTGTTAACACAGTAGGAGTCATTAAAAATTTGAGCTTAACTCTACATTCCTGTCCAAATTTTACAATACCATAGGATATATACATTATTGAGCTGCCCCTACACTTTGCCCTTTGTTTATCTAGGGATTTTATGGCCAAGATAGGTGGTTACCTATCCTCTGATTGGTCTCACATGCTGTTCAAAACTAGATATGGTACTAGAGCCACTATTAAATCAGATCCCATAGCCAAGGTTCATGTTGAACCTTACAATCTGTCTCCTATCAATGCCAACTTGTTTACAAGTGAACAGGTGGAGCAGCCTATTGTTCAAGAGGTTGAGATTCAAATAGAAAGAATATTAGATATTCTTCCTAAAGAGTGGGCACCTCAAGCTCATGAGGTTGGCATAGGTAATAAGTTGGATGAGGTTGATATCGGTGTTTATATGCTGCATGAGATTGATTCTTTTATGCCTAATATTGAGAGGAACAAGGAACAACATAGTGAGCAGCATGAAAATGATCTGTGGGAGTTGTATTTTGATGGCTCAAGGAGTAGGGTAGGTGTTGGCAGTGGATGTATGCTGGTGTCACCAGAAGGTCAAAAGTACTATCTAGTTTTTAGGTTCTACTTTAGTTGTTCTAATAATTCTGCTGAATATGAAGCTCTAGTCCAGGGCTTGGAGTGGGTGAGACAGAGAGGTATCAGCTGTCTAAAAGTTTATGGTGATAGTGAGTTGGTTTTCAATCAGGTGAGAAAGCTTAATGCTATTAAAAATGATAAAAAATGATATACTCAGGTCTTACAGGAATAGGGTATGGGACCTCTTAGAGGGATTTGATGCATTTAATCTGATTTCCATTCCTAAAGCTCAGAATAAACATACTGATAGATTAGCTACTGTAGGACCTGAACATGATATTCCAAAGGATATTTGCAGTGATAAAACTAATCAGCATATCAAGATTGTAGTTAGGCCTGCTGTGCCTGATAATAATACACACTGGCAAGTCTTTGATAGTGACCAGCAAATTGTCAGCTTTTTAAGAGAAGAAGTTGATTTCTCACATGCCAATTAGGAAAAGTTACAACACCAGTACAGTGACCAAATTATACAGTTAAAAAACAACAAGTTGCCCAAAGGCTTGGTCACTTTAGAATCCATTTTTAATACTAATGATGAAGCTAGAAAAACTAAGGAGAGTATTTAGGTTCAACAAGATCACTATGAAGAGGTCGAAGTTTTCAAAGAAAAGCTTCTTAAGTTAGGCAAGGTATGTACATCTGAAGAGAAGCATGTTTTTATTCAACTTTTTCAAGAATTTAATGATATCTTTTCCTGGCAATATATTGATTTAAAGGGATTTAACCCCCAACTTGCTCAACATACCATTGAGCTTGAGCCTAATGTCAAACTTGTTAGGCAAAAATAGAGGCCCTTGGATCCTAAGTTAGAACCTTTGATGAAAAAGGAGCTTGATAAGTTGATTGAAAGCAACATTATTTTCCCCATCAAGCATACCTCATGGGTTTCAAACCTAGTACTAGTAAGGAAGAAAAATGGTGAAATAAGACTTTGTGTTGAATTTTGTGACTTAAATAGGGCCTCCTTAAAAGACCGTCATCCTCTGCCTTCTATGGAGAAAATACTTCAGGTAGTTTCAGGGTCTGAAAGGTTTTCCTTATTAGATGGCTATTCTGGTTACAACTAGATATTAGTGAAAAAAGAGGATTAGTACAAGACAACCTTCACCACAAAATGGGGAACTGTGGCCTATCAGAAAATGCCCTTTGGTTTATCTAATGCTGGGGCAACCTTTCAAAAGGTGATGGATATGGCCTTTCAGGGTTTAATGTACAAGATAATCTTAGTCTATCTTGATGATATCATGGTTTTTTCTAAGGAGGCTAAGGATCATCTGAATCATTTGAGGCAGATTTTTGAGAGATGCAGGGAATTCAGGATATCACTTAATCCCAAAAAATGTGTGTTTGTTGTTCATGAAGAAAGATTTCTTGGTTATGTGGTATCTAAATAGGGTATTACTATTGACCCTGAAAGAATAAGTGCTATCTTAGCTCTTCCTTTACCAGCGCATAAAAAGGGTTTGTAGAGTTTTATTGGTAGGATTAACTTTGTTAGGAGGTTTATCCCTAACATTGCTGATTTATTAAGTCCACTAACTCATATGCTGAGAAATAATGTACCTTTCAGCTGGAATGAAGAAGGGAAAATAAGTTTTGGGCTTATAAAAGACGCATTAGCAACCACACCTACCCTTCTGAACCCTGACTTTTCTAAAAATTTCATTTTATATGCCTATGGAAATATTGATTCACTTTCAGCCATACTTGTATAGTGAAATGATGAAGGATATGAACATCCCATGGCGTTCTTTAGTTAGGGACTCAAAGATTATGAGCTCAAGTATACTTTTGTAGAGAGACATGTTCTTGCTGTCATAAGAAGTTTAAAGAAGTTAAGGCACATGCTTTCCAATAACAAGATTATACTGATGGTTGCTCATCCAAGTGTGAAAGAGTTTTTATTAAACAAAGATTTGAGTGATAGAAGAGTTGGTTGGGTCACCAAGGTGATGGAGAATGACCTTGAAATAAAAGTTACCAAACTAATAAGAGGGAGAGGTCTCCACGAACAGCTTATTGAGGACGGCAACAATAGTGTAAAGGAGGAAGAAATTTTTGTTTTAGCACTCCAAGATGGACAACAAACTATTGTACCTGCTCCTACTGGTTGAATTACAGAAATGACACATTTTTTATTGACTGGTGAGTGCCCTCTTGATTTGACTAGATCCAGAAGAAGTTATTATCGGCTGCAATCCATACCTTTTTTTCTTTTAAATGGTTTGTTGTTTAGAAGAGATTTCCATGGTGTCCTATTAAGATGTATTGAAGTTGATCAGGTTGATAGAGTGTTGTATGAATTCCATCATGGGTCAACTGGCGGACATTTTTCTCCGAGAGCCACAACTCTTAAAATAATGAAAGGAGGCTATATTACTGGCCTGCCTTATTTAAAGACACTCATGCATGGGTAAGAAGGTGCAAAGAGTGTGCTATTTTTGCTGGAAAAGAGAAGTTGGCAGCCCTCCCACTACAACTGATTCAAATTGATCAGCCCTTCATGAAATGGGGTTTGGATTTCATTGGGGTTATAAACCCACCATCAAGTGCGGGCCACAAATGGATACTCAAAACCACTGATTATTTTTCAAAATGGAATAAGTTTTGGCACTAAAAGAAGCTAATGAATCTGTTATCCTGAATTTCTACGAAGAGCTAGTTACAAAATTTGGTATCCCAGATTCTATTGTGTCAGACAATGCCCTTGCTTTTGTGAGTGTTAAAATTTTTGACTAGGCTATCAAAAATGGTATATATCTGAGTACATCCTCTAATTATTATCTGCAGGGCAATGGACAGGCTAAGTCCACTAACAAGAATCTCTTGAGGATCATTAAGAGAACTATAGAGGACAACCAAAAAGCTTGGCACACCAAGCCGAAATCAGCCTTGTGGGCTGATAGGATTACGTCAAAAAGTTCCACATGACTTTCTCCATACATGTTAGTGTATGGAAAAGAGGCAAGACTACCCATTTTAGTTGAACTCCCAGGCCTCGATCTGGTAAACCAAATTGATATGATTGAGGAGGAGCCTATGACAACAAGGTTAGCTTAGTTAATTGAGCTTGAAGAACTCAGAGCTGAAGCACTGAAAAGGATTGAGCAATATCAGGCTCAAATGAAAAGGTCATTCGATAAAAAGGCATCTCCTAGAGTATTCCAAGAAGGTGACATAGTGCTAAAGTGGGATGAATTAAAAAGAAAGCCTAGAAAGCACTCCAAATTTGATGCACTTTGGACTGGGCCATATATCATTATTGAGGAGAAACAACATAATGATTTCCAGCTATCTAGGTTGGATGGTATAGTTGAACCAATCCCAGGGAATGGGATTCACCTCAAACATTGCTTCTAAGGTATGGACCTAAATCTATACATAGTTGTTAAAATTCTAGAGATTAATAAGTGCTTCCACACACTAGATTAGGTGTAGTTCTCATTCCCTAAGTGTTGTCTCAGCACAAATGAATAGTTTTCCTACTGTTTTGTCTTGGATGGGCCAAGGCCTCGTATGTGGCAGTCTTCTGAGTTACTAGAAGTCCTAGGTAAGTTTTCTAAGGATGGGTCCAGGTCCCCAACAAATCCGTGCCTAATGGATAGGACTAGGCTACTAGTTTGCATGTTTAGAAGGCAAACATCCCGCTAAGGTCACCAGAAATGTTACCTGATTTTCACCTGCGGGCTCAATTAGGCTGGGCAATCCATGCTTTCAAGCGTTCTTGAGGACCAAATGGAGGAACATTTGCATCAAGGTTACATACCTTCTAACTTTCTTGCTTCTTGTGCAGCTCTAGGGGGAAAATTATGTTAATTCGACATGTGGATTAAATGTGCCTCCCACAAGGGTTGAGCCCAGCGTGCAGGCATTCATTTTTATTGGGGGGTCCTCCCTTTTTTTTCCTTACTTTCCCCCTTTCCATTTTCTTCTCCTTGGGCCCTTTCTTTTTTGCTCTGGCGGACTCAGAATCAGGTCTGGAACCGAACTATGAAACTTTGAATAGGTTCCTAGTTCGGGTTCCATCCTGGTTTCGGTTCCTCCGGGATTTTTTTTTTGTCTTATCTTTTTTCTTTGTTCTTTGGTCGAAGGGTGTTCCCCCCTTCTTCTTCTTCCTTTTTCCTCCCTTTTTCCGTCGTCTTCGTTTGGTGTTGCAGGTGGGTTCAGGACGGAATCCGAACTTGGAACTTTCCAAAAGTTCCAATTTCTGTTTTTGTTCTGGTTCCGGTTCTGGTTCCGCACTTATGTACATTTCATTTTCTTCTTTGACCTTGCATTTGACCGTGGGGCAGTTGTTTCCCTTTGTTTCTTTCTTCTTTCCTTTTTCCCCATTTTTGTTGTGTTTTGGCAGACTCGGGATCGGGACTGAAACCAAACTTGGAGTTTTTCCAAAAGTCCAGTTCTTGTTTCTATTCCGGTTCCACCCCCCCGCTGTGTTTCACCCAGGATCGGTTTTCATTCCGATCCCGTTTATGTTTTGACGTCCTTTGGTCTTCATTTTTTGTGTGCCTTGGGTTTTCTTTTCCTTAGGCACTTTTCTTCATCTTGCCAAACTCGGGATCAGAACTAAAACTGAACTTGGAACTTTTCCAAAAGTTCCAGTTCCGATCCCGGTTCCGCCTTTCTTTTCTTTGCTTTTTCGCTACCGGTGGTTAGGGGATGTATCCTCCTCTTTTTTCTTCCTTGTGTTTTTCTTTCTTCCTTCGTACCTTGTATGTTGCTGGGGGCAGGATCGGAATGAAATCCAAACTTGAAACTTGATGAAAGTTTCAGGTCCGGATTTGGTTCTGGTTCCGGTTCCGCATCTATTTGGTTTTTTCCCATTTTGACTCTGGTCCCATTTTGTTTCTCATCCCGACCCCAACTCTGCTTTAGGATCCAAGCTTAGGAAACATTGAAGAGCTCGCGATGGAATTTTCGATAGAAAAGGATATCGGTATGACTCTTGGCGCCCGTTGTGATCTCTTGTCGAAATGAAGGGAGCTTGGGGAGAGTGGAGGAGTTCGCTATGTAGTCTCACCGATAGGGTGATGTCTTGTTGATAGCGATCTGTTATAGGCTTCGGTGAGACCTCTGGCCAATATTGATTGTCTTGCCGATGGTTTTTTTTGTGATATTGATATAACTCTGGCCGCTCGCTATGATGTCTTGCCGACCGTCGTGTGTCCTGTTGAATGCTGCTGTGAGGTCCAATCGCATCGGGGAGACACGATTAGTGTCTCATCGACATACAATTCTGAAAAAAAGTGATCTTTTGATCGTCTGGGAATCTACGTGGCACGGGTTCAACCAATCAGAAGGCACTAGGTAAAATCACAGGCAGTTTGACTCCCCTATAACGAATGATTGACAGAATGTGCACGACATGGGTCAGCTCGGTGAAGCAATGATGTTTGAATCTAATAGGGTAAATCTGATGCTACTTCTCAAAGGGGGTCATCTTGTTGAAAGATCTGGAGCAAGAAGAAAGCCGAAGAAGGAGAGGCTGCGAGTCATGATAACAGCTAGAGCATCGATTGGTAAGGTGGATCAGCATTGATGACCATGCTGCAGAGCAATCAAAACGGCTCTGATGAGCTCTCAAGGGTGGACATGAGGGATATGAGTTAATGTGGTCGTTGCAAAAGATCTGAAGGCCATGCCTGGGAGAAAGCTTTCCTCATTAACTTCATTCCAAAGCACTTATGGGGCCGACATGTCCAGGCGCCGACTCATTTTGTAAACCCTAAGGTAGGGGCCGACACTCTTTGGTATATATGGCATTTTTTCCTTTTTTGTAAGGAGTTCTTAGTGGAGAGACTTCCCAAGAAAGCATTACCTAGACTTTGTAACTCATTTTTTTCATGAATACTATAGATCTGTAACACAGAGACTCCTTTTTTTTTCTCTCAATAGAAAGTCATTTCCTTCACAGATTTTCTTTGTTGTTTTAGTGACTGGTTGTGAGTTACATGATAAAATTATGTTGGATCCTTTATTTTATCAAATTCCTTCAGTATTAGATGCAAAGAATATTATGTCATAAAGCTGGTTTATGTTAGTGATCTCTTTCTATTGCATTTATATCTATGAAAACATCTTAGTTTTCCTTGTGTTAAGCATTAGAACAGTCAGAACCTTACATAGACTCATTTTTATAAACATAAATCTTTGTATTGTGAGATTGTTTAGCTCTATTGAAATTTTCTGTGAGTTTTCTGTAGTATTGTCATAATTTTATCTTTGATGTATCACCTATTAGTGATAGGTTTTAAATTCAAGTATATCCTTCTTACTCTTTTCCTTATCATTATTTAGTTTTCTCAAGTTATCTTAAGGGGAACCAGCCCATAATCTGGAGGTCCAGTTCATTCCTAGGTCACCCACAACCTTGAAGTGTTCCCATGTGTCAACAGGTTGCTATAGTTGATAGCTTAGCAAGGGTGCAAACTTTTTTTGACAACAACAACACTTTACAACACTCCACATAAGGCACAAATAAGCTCATTTAGTTCACAAGGGCCCAGGACCTAATGTGAACATGTTTGACATATTACGACATTAAATCAAGGGCAAGTTAGGGGGACCCTTTTATTGTAATTACAGAGCTTAAGAATATATATTTTTAATATTAGATTTTTACCCTTTCTAGAAAAAAGCTATGTTGGATGACATAAACATAACTTTCTAAAACTGTTGTTTACTATTTAAAACAAGTTATTAAAGGAGATGTTGAAAGGTTCATGATTTATTTCACAAATAAATAAATAAATATATTTATAATCTACACATAAATTTCCACAAATCACCAGTTCACATCATCTTCAAATTCTTAAAGATCTGGGTTATATAGGTCTCATAATGTGAAGATTCAGTTTAAAATGTTTAAATAAATGTCCATCTTGGCCAAAAAGTGGGACTCATTCTTGTTCGATTACTCACCTTAATTTTTTTTAAAAGTGAGTTCAACTCTTATCTATCTACGACTAAGGTTTGAAGGTGTGACTCATCATATAACTTGCCACATTAGCACATCTAGTGAAAAGTGTCCAAAAATTGACTTTTAAAAGATTTGATCAAAACTTAATCATGGAATCCCTAGAAGTTGAACAAAAAAGTACCATTTGTTGTTAGTAGAATATCAAAACTTAATTAGAGAGGCAAGGAGGGAGGGAGGGAGAGAGAGGTGAGATAGAGAGAAGTAGAGGGGGGAGAAGAAAGAGAGAGTAGAGAGAGTGAAAGAGATAAGGAGAGAGTGAGAGAGAAAGAGGAGAGAAAGACATAGAGAGACACAAAGAGAGGGAGGGAGGGAGAGGTAGAGAAAGAGAGAGAAGTGAGATAGAGAGTAGAGGGAGAGAGATAGAGAGATGTAGAGAGAGAAGAAGGGAGGGAGTTAGAGAGATGTAGAGAGAGAAGAAGGGAGGGAGTTAGAGAGATGTAGAGAGGGAGTTAGAGAGATGTAGAGAGGGAGAGAGGGAGGGAGTGAGGGAGGGATAGATAAGAGAGATAATGGAAAGATAGAGAGAAGTATAAAGGGAAGGAGAGAGAGAGAGGGAGGAAAGAGAGGAGAGAGTGAGAGAGAAAGATGACACAAAGATAAAGACATAGAGAGACACAAAGAGAGGGAGGGAATGATAGATAATATTAGATATATAGAATTTAGAAATTCATTGTATTAATCATATAAAAAGAGTAGATTTATCTAGAGAGGAGCTAGAGAGAGAGGAATTAGAGGCAAATACAAAGACATAGAGAGAGACAAAGAGAGAGGGAGGGAGAGAGGGAGAGAGGGATAGGTAGGGAAAGAGAGAAGGGTTATCCCACAATAGTGGGTTACAATTTTTGGAAAAATTTGACATTGAATTAAACTTTTTTAACTAAATCTTCACTTTTAGACACCTATAGTTGTTTAGCCATGCAAAATTTGAAGATAATGCAAACTAGTGATATGTGACATTGTGTCTATAGATTCTAAATATAATTTTTAAAATTTTGGAATCAAATTGCATTTCTTTTTCCATATCATTTGATAACTAGTTTTTAATAGTAAACAACATTTCTAAAGAGTGGTGTTGACCGTATAACACATTTTTTTTTTCTATGAAGGATACAATTCTATTTTTTCCAAATTTATATCTGTAACTACAATATCTAGCACCTTAATTTGGTGTCATAGTATTTTATTAAATATTTTTTCTTAATTAAATTTTGAAGTCAAAACAATTACAACTTAGACATAGGTGGATCTTATAACACAAATTTTTATGTATGTATCAAAATTCAATTTTATTTTTTTGTTGGATCAAAGACATCAATACCAAGAACCTAGATATTTTTTAATTTTTTATGATAATCTACTATTTTTCCACATGTGCAAAATAGTGAGTTTGATTTTTGATGAAAACCTATGTTTAATTAAACTAAAAAAATACATAATAAAACCAAAATATATTAAAAGTACATTTGATGGAGAGCTCATTTCAAGGACTATAGTCCTCCAGTTGGGTTTGTCAAGTTGATTCCATTTTGATCCTCAACCTAAGCTTTTGAAACCCAAAATTTTGAATGCAAACCCCCCTTTGCTAGAAGGGGGTTCACTAGAACCCCCTAAAAAAAATTAAAAATGGTTTTTATTTTCTTTTTTAATAATTTTAAGTGGGTTCAAGTGAACCCCCCTTTTGAGGACTATAATCCTCTAGTTGGGTTTGTCAAGTTGATTCCATTTTGATCCTCAACCTGAGATTTTGAAACCCAAATTTTTGAATGCAAACCCCCCTTTGCTAGAAGGGGTTCACTAGAACCCCCTAAAAAAAATAAAAAATGGTTTTTATTTTATTTTTAATAATTTTAAGTGGGTTCAAGTGAACCCCCCTTCTAGAAAACCCATTAAAGGGGTTCTAGCAAACCCCCTTCTAATGAACCCCCCTTCTAGTGAACCCCCCAATTTTTTTTGAGTGCCCAAGAAAATTTTGTTCATCAATGCAATTGTATACCACTTATGTGGGATCAACGAGAAGTGAGATAGAGAGTAGAGGGAGAGACATATAGAGAGATAGGAGAGGGAGAGGGGAGATAGAGAGATGTAGAGAGGGAAGGAGGGAGGGTGGGAGGGAGATGGAGAGTAGAGAGAGATAGAGAGAAAGAAAAAGCTAGAGATGTAGAGAGAGATAAAGAGGGAGGGAGGGAGGAAGGTAGGGATAGGTAGGGAGAGAGAGAAGGGATATATCGAGTAGAGGGAGAGAGATAGAGAGATGTAGAGAGAGAAGGGAGGGAAGGAGAGAGAAAAATATAGAGAGAGAGGGAGAGAGAAAAATAGAGAGAGAGGGAGAGAGAAAAATATAGAGAGAGAGAGGGAGAGGGGAGTTAGAGAGATGTAGAGAGGGAGAGAGGGAGGGAGTGAGGGAGGGATGGATAAGAGAGATAATGGAAAGATAGAAAGAAGTATAAAGGGAAGGAGAGAGAGAGAGAGAGGAAAGAGAGGAGAGAGTGAGAGAGAAAGATGACACAAAGATAAAGACATAGAGAGACACAAAGAGAGGGAGGTAATGATAGATAATATTAGATATATAGAATTTAGAAATTCATTATATTAATCATATAAAAAGAATAGATTTATATATCTTCCTCTATACTCTACATATCTCCTCATCTTACATATGGCCTTTCATACATATTACATAAATTTCATATATAGCTTTCTACATACATTCCTTTGTTATGCCCTCTCTATACTCTTATTACTATGTTTCTTTATACATATATTTATAGGATATAATGCGATTCATATATTCTACCCCTAGCCTAGATGGTATTTTTTTAATCTTTGGGTTCGCAAGCTCTTTGTAGCAAGATGCATTAGGATTTACTTTGTGGTGTGTATATTGTTACTCTTTATAGCCAATATCATCCCCTCTTTCATAAGGTTGAATTATCCTCATGTCAATGCTACTCTAGTAGGATGATATCCTTGTAGATAAAATTTAGTTTGGAAAATGTGTTATCCCATTGGATTTTTTCCAAATGTAAATATCTAGTTTGCACTTGGATGTGCAGTACCAACTTCTCTGTTTCTAGGAGCATTTGGTGAATTTGTATTTTTCAGGATATTTTTTGTGCTTCACGAAGGACTCCTATAATATAGATAAACCTTAAATTGACCACTTCCCTTAGCTAGTGGAACTAGTTTTGGATTGTGTCTCATTGATCTTGCAACTATTGGAATTGTGCATGCAATGCTTCTAGTTGTACCCTATATTGGTCATTTGTATCTTGTAGGGAATCATTGACTATGGCTCTTTGAAGTATATGGACTTCTAACTGATCCATTTGATATTTAACAATTATTGTGACCATTTACCATTATAGAAAAAGTGAGTACAAGGCATTGAAATCCCCTGTAGTGTTCTTTGGGTATCTATGATTCTAGGGAAGAGTTTACAGTAACACATTTCATTCATTACTCATCTAATTTTATCTTTTGATACTCTACTTGAATTTGTTTCCAAGTAGTGATTTCTTTTGTAATTGGGTATCCTTTATCACCCCATCAATAAGAATTATTAGTTGTGCCACCAATGGTTGGGAGGATTCCCCTTGGGTTTCAAGGAAATTTCCTTGTATATCTTTTACTAACTCCTCAAATTGATTGGAGTTCACCTAATGTTTCAATATCTCATCTCTCATAATTTATTGTAGGAGAGAAGAGGATGGAGGGAAAATATATATGAAGGTTAAGGATCTAATGCATAGGGTAGAGGGTTGAGAATTGAGGGTATAGGGTTGAGGACCTATAGGGTTGATGGTTTAGGGTATTGGGTTGAGGGTATAAGGTTGAGGGTAGAGGGTAGAAGGTTTAAGGGTTTAGGGTTTAAGGGTTTAAGGTTGAGGGTTTAGAGTTGAGGGTAGAGGGTTTATAGTTTAGGGTATAGGTTTGAGGGTACGTGGTTGAAGGATTAGGCATGAGGGTCCAATGTATAGGGTAGAGGGTATATGGATTAAGGGTTGAGAGATTAAGGGTTAAGGGTTGAGAATTGAGGGTTGATGGTTTAATGTATATGGTAGAGGGTAGAGGGTAGAGGGTTTAAGGGTTTAGGGTTTAAGTGTTGAGGATTTAGGGTTTAGGGTAGAGGGTTGAGGGTATAGGGTTTTAGGATTAGGGTTGAGGGTCTATTGTATAGGGTAGAGGGTATAGGGGTTGAGGGATTAGGGTTTAAGGGTTGAGGGTAGAGGGTAGAGGGTAGAGGGTATAGGGTAGAGGGTTTAAGGGTTGAGGCATTATGGTTGAGGGTTTATTGTATAGGGTAGAGGATATAGGGGTTGAGGGATCCGGTTTTAAGGGTTGAGGCTAGAGGGTAGAGGGTAGAGGGTTTAAGGGTTTAGGGTTTAGGGTTTAAGGGTTGAGGGATTGGGGTTGAGGGTCTATTATATAGGGTATAGGGTATAGGGGTTGAGGGATTATAGTTTAAGAGTTAAGGGTTGGTGGTAGAGGGTTGAGGGTTGAGGGTTTAAGGGTAGAGGTATTAAGGTTTGAGGGTTGAGGGATTAGGGTAGAGAGTTTACTTGGGTTTAAGGGTTAAGGGATTATGGTTGAGGGATTACGGTTGAGGGTAGAGGGTATTGGGTTGAAGGTGGAGGGTATAGGGGTTGACAGATTAGGGTTTAAGAGTTTATGGTAGAGGGTTTATGATTTAGTGTTGAGGGTAGAGGGTAGGGGGTTTAAGGGTTTAGGGTTTAAGGGCTGATGGTTGAGGATTTAGGGTATTGGGTTGAGTGAAATAGATGGTAGAGAGAGAGTGAGTGGGATAGAGGGTAGAGGGTTGAAGGGTCTATTATATAGGGTAGAGGGTATAGGGGTTGAGGTATTTGGGTTTAAGGGTTGAGGGTTGAGGGTTTAGGGTTTAAGGGTTGAGGGTTGAGGGTTGAGGGTTGAGGGTTGAGGGTTAATGGTTTAGTGTTTAGGGTAGAGGGTTGAGGGATTAGGGTTGAGGATCCATTCTATAGGGTATAGGGGTTGAGGGTTTAGGGTTTAAGGGTTGAGGGTTGAGTGTTTAGGGTTTTGGGTAGAGGGTTTAGGGTATTGAGGGATTAGGGTTGAGTGTCCATTGTATAGGGTAGAGGGTATAGGGGCTGATGGATTAGGGTTTAAGGGTTTAGGGTAGAGTGTTTAGTGTTAAGGGTAGAGGGTAGATGGTTTAATTGTTTAGGGTTTAAGGGTTGAGGGTTAAGGGTTTAGGGTATTGGGTTGAGTTGGATAGAGGGTAGATAGAGAGTGTGAGTGGGATATAGGGTACAATGTTTAAGGGTTAAGGGTAGAGAGGAGAGAGATAGGAGTGAGTGAGAGAGAGAGAGACTTGAGAGAGGGAGAGGGGGTAGGAGGGAGAGTCTTGAGAGAGAGATAGCGAGGGAGTGGTAGAGAGATATAGCGTAGAGGGTTAAAAGGTTAAGGGGAGAGGGGAGAGAGATAAGATTGAGTGAGTGAGAGAGATAGACTTGAGAGAGGAAGAGGGGGTAGGATAGAGAGACTTGAGAGAGAGAGAGAGAGAGGGAGGGAGTGGGAGAGAGATAGAGGGTAGAGGGTTTAAGGGTTTAAGTGTAGAGGATAGAGAGAAAGAGAGAAAATAAACCTATAAAAAATTAACTTTATCATAATACGGGCATGTTTTGAAGTAGTAGAGATATGGTTGTTATTTTAGCAATACATTATGAAAGCGCTTGCATTATAACACGAGTGCATTTTTTATTTCTCTAAAAATGGTAAAAAACCCAATATACCTGTGATCTTAAGGCCCACATTCTGCATATCATCCTAGTTTTGCATGTGTTCTGACAAAAAAAAAGCTTTTTGATGATTTTGTGAAGTATGCATGCATGCTTTTCACATTCCACCACCTTTTTATGAATATACTCCTCCCACATTGATAGATCTATGAATATACTCCTCCCACATTGATACTTCTCCCACAAAATTGGAATATACTCCTCCCACATTGATAGATCTTTGAATCTATTTTGGTTTTTAGATCTCTATTTCTAAATTTACCTCATCACTAAACTTACCTCATCACTTATGTTGTGATATATTTTAAATGTTTCCTCGATTAGTCTACCTATAAGGGATTCTAACCTTTCTCTCCACTGTTTCAAGACTCTTTATTCAAGGCTAAGTTAAAAACATGGGGAAAGGTGCATCCTATCTTGCAATCATGGAATTCCACAAGAAAATGCAATAGTGTTGACAAGGTAGGGGAAATGAGAAAATTCCTCATAGAAATCGGGTATCACAATGATCTAGATCACCATGAGTCCCCATTTCCATGAGGCATTTTCTCACGTTTCCCGTACCTTTTGAACCCTAATGCATTGGAAAGCTAGTGACCAAATATGGGGGTAGACCTTTGAACAAGACCTCGTGGAAGGTCTGTGAGTCTGACCATGAGGAAATACTTGACACAATAGAGAGTAGAGTAGACCCAGATGGTTTGTTGGATTAATTTGTAAGCATGCACATTGGTTCTTATTAATTTATACTTGTATGCACATTAATTTGTATGATGTCAGTGCTATGATGCAAATGGTATCATATAATGTTTATATCATGTATGTAGGTGATTGATGAAGTTATCATACTTACAGATGCAGCACACTTTATATTTAGAACTGTGGCAAAGGATACAAAGTTCAATGGTATTTTATTTTTTCTCAAAAATATGAAAAAAAATGATGTAGGATATTCTCAATAGATTACTAATCTAAGTGGAAGATTAAATTGTGTTGTTTTTATAATAGGTTACAGATTTCCAAAAGGTTGGAAAGTAATATTTTGGTTACATTCTATTCATTTTCTATTCATGAGAGGTTGTTGTCTACAATAGGTATCTTGGAACTCCCAATGAAGATGCATGGCCAGGAGTGACTAAGTTGAGAGACTAGCATGCCTATCCTCAATTGAAGCATCAAGATTTATGCTTTTTTGTTCCCGACTTGGAACCAAATGGTGTGAATTTTTTGTTTGTAAGTTCCTTCCATCTATTTTCATTTCATTTCCATTTTGGATGCTCTTTCTTTTTCTTCTTTTACTTTGCCTATTTGTAAATAAACTACTAAAAAATGATTGGTGTCTCCTTGTAGAAAATGTTGATTTATGAGCCATCCAAGAGAATCTCAACCAAAAAAGCAATGCAACATTCTTATTTTGATGATCTTGACAAATCTCAATTCTGATTTGAAACCATTAGAAAAGAGCATGTGAAGCTTAGCGAGGGAATCTCAAGTTATTCATTTAAAGCCAACCTCATCATGAGAAGCTATGATGTAGACATTATAAGAGAATCTCGAATGTATGAGTGCCATTGTAAAAGATCTATGAGAACATAGTAGCTAAGGCATTGTACCTACAAGTACAAGCACTTGGATTTTAGAACGGTGTATGAAGAATATTAGACAATTGTAGCACAAATAGAAGAATTAGGACAACAAATAAATCTCATTTTATTGTAAACATCATATTAATATAGTGAGTTTAATCACCATTGATGGTTACTACTAATTTTTCTTTTTTATTCTCTCCTATTATAACTAGTACCAATCGGACTAAATTTTCTTATTATAAAAACTTCATTTATTAAAAAAAATCAACATAATGATTATATATCAATATCAATATAGCATAAAGTCTATTCAAATAAACATTTGTAATGATATTTACTCAAATCTTGAAATTTATTACTGCCCTCAAATATTTGTAATTCATGCAACATAATCCCTTAATAGTCCAAATTGCAAAAAGGGCATCAATCTTTGATGGCCTGTTTCCAGATACTGTGTCAATTACGAGCATTATGTTTGAGGCATCAGGATCATGTAGGGAACCTCTACAATAACTTATCTCAGTTTTTGTTATTTCGGAGTTGCTTTTTTGTGGTGTCCAATTATGACTTGATGAAAAAAGTGTCAATTGCAAGTAGTGTAAAGTTGCAAAGTGGTGTAACTTTCATTCTGTAACTCGTGTGACTAAAAAAACTATTCCAACATGTCCAAATGGGTACATTTATGCTATACATAGTCCTATTTTGCACCCAAACATGCCAAATCACTTCGAGCTACAATCAACCAGCTCAATCCCTTAAGGGTCCAAAGTGCAAAAGGGCAGCAATCTTTGATGGGATATTACTCAGAAATCGTGATGCTTATAAATTTTCTATCTGAGCCTACATAATCATGTTGGGCCTCTCTACAATAATGTCTCTCAGTTTTTTCTATCTCGTAGTTGTTTTCCCATGGTGTCCAATTTTCACTTGATGGAAAAAGTGACAAATGCAAGCAGTGTAAAGTTGCAAAGTGATACAAATTTCATTATACAGCTTGTGTGACTAAACAGACTGTTCCAACGTGTCTGGATGGGTATGTTTACACTAGGCATGGTTTTCTTTTGCACACAAACACACTGAATTGCTCTGAGCTACATTCAACTAATTTGATCCCTTAAGGGCCCAAAGTGGAAAAGGGCATCAATCTTTGACAGGCTATTACTCAAAAAACATGACATTTACGAACTCTCCTTCTGAGCCTTCAAGATCATTTTGGGTCCCTCTACAATAACCTCTCTCATTTTTTGTTATCTTAGAGTCATTTTCCTGTGGTGTCCAATTTTCACTTGATGGAAAAGGTGTCAAATGGAAGTAGTGTAAAGTTGCAAAATGGTGTAACTTTTGTTATGCATCTCATGTGATCAAATGAGTTGTTCCAACATGTCTAGATGGGTATGTTTACACTAGGAATGGTTTTCTTTTGAACACAAACACACTGAATTGCTCTGAGCTACATTCAACTAATTTGATCCCTTAAGGGCCCAAAGTGCAAAAGGGCATCAATCTTTGACAGGCTATTACTCAAAAAAATGACATATATGAACTCTCCTTCTGAGCCTTCAAGATCATTTTGGGTCCCTCTACAATAACCTCTCTCATTTTTTGTTATCTTAGAGTCATTTTCCTGTGGTGTCCAATTTTCACTTGATGGAAAAGGTGTCAAATGCAAGTAGTGTAAAGTTGCAAAATGGTGTAACTTTTGTTATGCAACTCATGTGATCAAATGAGTTGTTCCAACATGTCTGAATGGGTACGTTTACTCCAGGAATCGTTCTTTTATGAACCCAAACACAACGAATCACTTCAAGCTATGTTCAATCGGCTCGATCCCTTAAGGGTCCAAAGCACAAAAGGGAAGCAATATTTGATGGGATATTACTCAAAAATCATGATGCTTATGAACTCTCTATCTAAGCCTATGGGATGGAAATGGGACCCTCTAAAATAACCTCTCTTGGATTTTTTTATCTCAGATTTATTTTCCCATGGTGTCCAGTTTTCACTTGATGGGAAAAGTGTCAAGTGCAAGTAGTGTAAAGTTGCAAAGTGGTGCAAAATTTTGTTCTGCAACTCATATGAAAAAATAGTCTGTTCCAATGCATCCAAATGGGTACATTCATGCTATTAATAGTCCTCTTTTGCACCCAAACATGCCAAATCTCTTAGAGCTACGTTCAACCAACTTGATCCCATAAGGGTCCAAAGTGAAAAAAGGAAACAATCTTTGACAAGCTATTTGTCAAAAATTTTGATGCTTACAAACTCTTTGTCTGAGCCTAAAAAATCATGTTAGGACCCTCTATAATATCCTCTCTTAGTTTATGTTATCTTAGAGTCATTTTTTTGTGGTGTCTACTTTTCACTTGATGGAAAAAGTGTCAAATGCAAGCAGTGTTAAGTTGCAAAGTGGTTTAACTTTTATTCTACAACTCGTGTAACCAAATAGACTATTCCAACCCATCTAAATCAGTATGTTTACACTAGGCATGGTCCTATTTTACACCCAAACACATTGAATTGCTCTGAGCTACGTTCAACCGACTCGATCCCTTAAGAGTCCAAAGTGCAAAAGGGTAGCAATATTTGACAGGCTATTACTCAGAAACCATGATTCCTAAGAACTCTCCATCTAAGCCTATAGGATCATGTTGGGCCCTTCTATAATAACCTTTCTTAGTTTTTGTTATCTCAGAGTCCTTTTCGTGTGGTGTCCAATTTTTACTTGATAGAAAAAGTGTCAAATGCAAGCAACATACAGTTGTAAAATGGTACAACTTTCATTCTACAACTCATGTGACCAAATAAAATATTCCAACAAATCCATATGGGTACATTTATGCTAGGCATAGTCCTCTTTTGCACCCAAACAATCTAAATCACTTTGAGCCATGTTTAATTGGCTCGATCACTCAAGGGTTCAAATTGCAAAAGGGCAACAATCTTTGACATGATATTATTCAAAAATTGTGATGCTTAAAAACTCTCCATTTGAGCCTATGGGATCATGTTGGGCCCCTCTACAATAACCTCTCTTAGTTTTTATTATCTCAAAGGTGTCTTCTTGTGGTGTCTAGTTTTCACTTGATGGAAAAAGTGTCAAATGCAAGTAGTGTAAAGTTGCAAAGTGGTGCAAATTTTGTTCTGCAACTTGTGTGACCAAACAAACTGCTCCAACATGTCCCAATAGGTATGTTTATGATAGGAATGGTCCTCTTTTTCACCCAAATATTTTGAATCACTCTGAGCTACATTTAACCGACTCGATAGCTTATGATGACATGCAAAACAATCAAAAAGAGAAACATTCACACGACAATTGAGAAGTCTGAGTTTTCCACACAAAAAACATATGATCATCCTCAATTCTATCAAGTGTGAGACATTTTTTAATTATCCTCCTTTCCATTACAATAAAATATAACCAATTGTAAATGCGTACAATCGTGGAACTTGGAAATTTTTTATTTTTCCTCAATTAACAACTTTGGTTGTGAAATTTTTTGTTATTTTCATTTGAAATGATTTGCTATGCTTGAAAATTGGATTCTAAGAGAAACAAGTGATGCTCTCACATACATTTATTATTTTGTGTAATAAATAAAGTTTTCACCCTTGAGTCCATTTCTTATTTGTATTATAAATTATAAAGCGTTCTCCCAAGTCCATTTCCTATACAAGAAATAATATTGCAAAAATTTGGCATATACATCTTTCAACGTGTTTATATGGTGATGGATCAAGAACATAACAATTCATTCTCTACTGTGAGGATTATCCTGTGAAAATGTTTAAAAACTATTCAAGATAAATGTTTGTATGATAATGTGTCAAGAAGTTAACTACTCATCATCTAATATGAACATTATGTTTTGCAAGTGTTGTGAAGATTATGTATCATTTGCTTAATTGAGTTGTTCCAATCAAAAGATTAAATATACTGGAATATTTTTATGAAACATCTCATGGAATGCCAATTGAAAACATGTTTTTTTCTTTTAGATAAAGCATTTGATGAAACTCTTTGAATTAAACCGAATTGAGATATGTAAGAACAAGGGAGCATTAGGAAATACATTTCTCAAGGATCTTAAATAATCCTTCTCTCCATTGCAATTTTTGGTGGATTATTTATTTAAAAGTATTGGGAATGCTTTTCCTATTTTCTAGTTGGAAATTTCCATTCTAGAAGGCTCATCTCTTGATATATATTATACCCATTCTTATTCAATTATCAAGATAATAATCAATGCATTTATTTACAGTTAATCTTTTCTTTTCAATTTTTGCAATTTTTTAATTTGTAACTCTACTAGTATTCCTAGAAATATTGGAGTTGTTTAGCATCAACTAATAAAGTTGTTTATCATCAATCAATAAATATTCAAGACAAACCATGAAGGAAAACAATGATCAATGCTAGGGCTAACCAATTAATAAGTATACATGTGAATAAGTCAAGCATACATGCAAATAAGGGAAGCACAAGTACTCAAAAACATGTAAGCCTTGAAGTATTCACACGATTACATAGTATATGCAAATTAATACAAACAATATGCATGAATACAAGGTTTACACATGAAAACACATAAGTCACAAAGTATACATTGAAATACACGTAAGTCACAAAGTATACACGTAAGTTGTAAAGTATACACTTGAATACACATAATTCATATCTATTGAACCATGGATTTATAATGCAAATATGGACATGATTGATAAAATAATATTTGTATTAACCAAATAGCCATGTAGGAATACATCAATATATGCTGATATAATTATAAAATATATACAAAATATCCATATAGGCTTATGAGAATGCCATACAGGAATATAATGTCAAATATATCCAATACAAAATATGTACAAAAATGCCATATAGGCATACAACAAAGGGCTCTAGAATTAAAAGTCATTGCTCTGCATCCTCTTAAAATATTTTTTTTCCCTTTTCTTGTTGGCCAGATGACAATAGGTCTATCACTCATTTATTCTAAGGCCAAGGAGTTCTTCTGGTACTCCTCCTAGGGTTTAGTTTCTAGTCAAGCTTTATCTATTACAATAAGAAGTAAAGAAATTAATATATAGAAGTTACATTATACAAAATGATATTAACAAAATAATCACTTACCGCCAGTAGAAGATCTCTCTCCTCGAGGGAAATATTTTCATACCCATGTTGTGGTATGTTGAAGCCCTACAAAAACCATCTAAAGAGAAATTAAACTATGAATCAATAATGGTTTGATTTTTCACTAACTAACAACTATAACAATGAATGTAAATTAAAATTTAGTAATCTACCTCATACCTCCTCCATGAGAGCCATCAAGGATTATATAGTAGATGAAACACTGCTCAAATCCATTTCCCTATGAACATTCGAAGGTGTATCTGCTTCCAACATCTGAAAATAAAATAACAAATTATTCAATCATGAAAACTACAATAGCGATCCACATCATGGATTATAATGTATGAGATAATGAACAAAATTTTGAGTACTTATTAAACTATATATTCCTTACTATCATGCTTACTATTTTCCCTATCCATAGCTTGTTTGAAAGTACCTATTTTTAGTCTTTTACCCATAGCAGCAAGGTGGTGAACTGTTTGATAAAATGCTTTCATAACATGTACGATAATTGTGGTAGCATAGAGAAGGAAATGAAATGTTTGAAAAATGCTTCAAAGAAATGGGGTCTCATGGTGATGGAATTCCATTACAAACAAATGTGTCATGGAATTCCATCACCATAAGACCACATTTCTTTAAGGCATTTTTTCAAACAGTTCATTGCCTTCTCTATGGTATTATGCTAGGATGGGGTTGATGGTATAGTGTGGTCTTGGTTATGAGATGGAGGGCAATCATGACATGAAGAGGGAGGGGTGGGGACATGAAAAAGTGGAATAAAAAGTGGAAGGTTCCATGGATTGGAAAATTGAGGATGAGGATGAGGACCTTGAAAAGAATTAGGAGGGGAATTTTGGCTAAAGGGTTGGTTTATATTCTTTAAGTCATGAGCTATTTGAAAAAAATGCCTCAGAGAAATGTGGTCTCATGGTGATGGAATGAAATTCCATCACCATGAGACCATATTTCTTCAAGGAATTTTTTCATACTACCATTGCCTTGACTATGATATTGCTTACTATTATGCTTTGGTAGATTTTTTCCAAGCATCCATAGTTTGTTGGAAAGCAACTATTTTAGGCTTTTAGCCATAGCAACAAGGAAGTGAGTAGTTTGATAAAATTCTTTTTACACATGTATGGAAAATTTGGTAGCATAGCAAAGGCGGTGAGCTATTTGAAAAAATGCCTCAAAGAAATATGGTCTCATGGTGATGGAATTCCATTCCATCACCATGAGACCACATTTCTTCTAGGCATTTTTTCAAACTACTCACTGCCTTGTCTATGCTATTGCTTACTATTATGCTTTGATAGATTTTTTCCAAGCATCCATAGTTTGTTGGAAAGCACCTTTTTTAGGATTTTAGCCATAGAAGTAAGGAAATGAACTATTTGATAAAATACTTTGGTAGACATGTATGTAAAATGCAATAGTATAGAAAAGGTGGTGAACTGTTTGAAAAAATGCCTCAAATAAATTGGGTCTCATGGTGATGGACATCACTATGAGACCACATTTCTCTGAGGAATTTTTTCAAACAACTCATTACCTTGTCTATGCTATAAATTGCTTACTATTATCCTTTCATATATTTCTTCCAAGCATCCATAACATAGACAAGGTAGTGAACTATTTGAAAAGATGCCTCAGTAAAAAGTGGTCTCATGGAATGCCATGACAAGCAAATGCAATTGGAAGCTGATTTTACTTATTATTATGCTATGTGAAGTGATTGCATCACTACTTATGTTGACTTTATAAATAACTATATTGTAGTTGAAATTTTGTCATCTATCAACATCTAGTTATTAGTTATGGAATGTGAAGTAATGCTTTGAGTTTGAAAGATGTTCAATGCAATGTAATCAACGATATGAATATAAAAAATACAAATCTATTAAGTACAATTCATTAGTTAAACTCTTTATTTGATTACCTGCATGTAGGTTTGTCTAAATCCATTGGCACTGGGAGATGTTCCCTTGAAACCTCCAATATTAGCCTATTCAACATCCAAAATTAGATATTAGAATACCATTCATATAACAATGCTATTAACATGTAATAAATTTATAATTGTTTAGTAGTTACATACCTCAATGATAGATGCAGTGGAGTAATAAGTAGGTGTAGGGCCAGCGTATCTAGTATCAACACTGTGACCCTAAAATTTTATTAAAATCATAAAACTAAATTAATTAATCTTGCATTTCAAAATCAAATTTTAATAAATTAAATTCAATGAACATGCTAACATTTACCTAAGTATCATTTCCATAAGCCTCATTCAAAATGCCAGATGCCCTCATCATCTCCATAGCTGCAGATGTATCCTATGTAGCAACCTCCTGAGTGTTGATGGGGTCATATGAACAAGTCATATCACAAGCTTGGCACAAATGGGATCAAAGCCCACCACTCGGAGACTCCCCTAGATGATGTTGTAGTATAGGGATGACATGCTAGATGACACTTTGGGTCAAAGAGTTGATGACATGCAAAGTGTCTACCTCGACACTCTCCTTCGTGATGGAAGGGATAACAATGTGCTCATGAGGTGGCCTAGCGAGAGGTCGTCTCGCTTGCCACCTACGATCATGTTTGCACCAGGACTATCTTGAGCTAACCCCCCACCTCTCCCCTAGAAGTCCCTCATCAAAATAATTCAATATTTTTTGTTTAGGATGAAATTACAGTATAGTTTCCTTAGGAAATACTGTGGGACTTCACAATTGTTGCATGGTGGGTAATCAAAAATGACGTACCATCTATCCCAAAAAAAGTTCCTAATTTTTTGGTGGTGGCACCAATGGAAAGAAAACCTCTTTGCATTGAGGCTAAGATTTTGACTTGTGCATGGGCTGGTGAATAATGAGCACAAATCTAATTTTGTAATTTTTAGATCTTTTACATCTTTATATGATAATTTATCCCAGTAAAAATTCCTATCTGCCTGCCTCCTTTCTTGCCAACCACTTAATTATTTGTTGATTGTATCTACATGTTTGAACATTCCTTTAAGTGAATTTTCAAGCATTTTTCTTTCCATGGTAGAACTATTTGGATCGTTCAACCTCATAATTAACTCCTCAATTTGTTTTTTATTGTTTTTAATTTCACTCATTAAGTTTTACTGAGTTCTAGGAGGATGTTGAGGGATTGGTGGAGGAGATTGTTGTTGTGGATGCTGAACTTGAAGATTTTTGTTCATGTTGTTGTTGCTCTGGTTGTTGAGAAATTTTAGGAGGGTTTTGAAGAGGGTTTCTAAGATCATTATCATCTCCTGCAAATTCAACAAATGAATATAAAAAACAACCTAAAACTAAAAAATTCACAACAAAAAATAAACAATCCTTACCTCTTCGACCTCCCCATCGACATGGTAGCATCTTGGTGACGAAATAGCAACAAATTGATGAAAAAATTGCAAGATTGACTCCTCCCAAAATGCAAGCACACAAAAGAAGGGCTATTGGCCACATGCAGTAGAAAAAATAGTCACAAAACAAATGAATTTGATTTCCTTTTTCTTTTTGTTTTAATGGCTCATAACTTGAGCGTGTTATTTTGTGATTGCATTATAATGTGAGCATGGAATAGGCTTGGTGTGGCCAAGCCTTATACTCAGCACACCAAGCCATAATGTGAGCACATTATAATGCACTCATGTTATGAGCTATCAAAACTTTTTTTAAATTTGGCTACAATTTGGCCCCCCATCTTTTTGCTCCTGCCCATATCATCCACTAAAAGTTTAGTTTCTTGGATGAAAGTAATATCAGTATTGTCATCATGAATCAAATCAAGGGTAGCCCTTTGTCTTGGGATGCTACCCAAAGCCCTTGCATTCCATGATAGCACAATCATTTGTGGGATGAGGCAAAGTGAGTGTCCAAAGTCTTAACCACACCTGATTCCACTAAGGACTCACCCATTATCTTCATCTTTTCCAAATCCTTTTTCCTACCTGCCTTGGTCGACTTATCTATTGCCCCCTTCTTTAAGATCCTTTGATTAATTCCCAGTTGGGGCATGGTTTTACTTTTGGCATCTTCCTTAGACCCAAATTTTGGAACTAAATTAGTAGTCACCTCTATATTAGCATGCTCTAGTGAGATTTCACACAAAGGGTTATCTACCATACAAACCCCTAGATCACCTTCAGGCCTTTGATCATTTTCCAAGGGCACATTAGTAATAGGTGACTTTGAGCCACCCTCTTTTGAGGTGTCTTTAAGAACCATGCCTTGACTAGGAACTTGGGGAATATGAGATGTTGGGTCCAAACCATGCACATATTGATCTCCAAAAGTGTGATCATGCTCCATTGAATCCAAATAGACAAAAATTTTGAGAACATAAAACTTGGTACCAAAAGCACCTTTATGCATTGCCTTGTTTTTTCAAGATGGGAACCTAGCTTTTTACCAATTTTTCATAGTTATAAATCCATTTGAATTAGGTCCTTCATTTTGAATTGGATCCTTACCCTTTGCTTTATAGTTAGGTGCATGCAACACAGATGGAGACTAATGAGAATTATCTCCCATATTGGGGAAATTTATTTGCAAGTGTCCATACTCATGACATGTTTGCAATGAAAAGGAAAACATTCATAATGCACTTGTTGAATCCAGCTCATGCTACCCAATTTAAGCACCATAGACTTTGACAATAGATTGTTTAGATTAATTTCCTCACAAAGCCGAGTAAATTTGGTAACCCTTCATTCAAGGGTTTGTCTAGATGGGCCCGAGGGTTTTCCTAAAGAAGCAACAAAGGAATGCAAGATATCTTTTCACCAATACTCCATTGGAAGTCAAGGCAATCAAATCCACACAAGGATTTTTGATAGGATCTCTTTTGAAGGGTCAAATCCCAAATGCCATGGTTTAATAAAGAGCCCAACCTAATTATGGAAATAAGGGCCACCCTTAAAAACCATATTTTGATCTATAAGCCTAAAAAACATAGCAAAGAAATACCCATGTTCATGACAAGGATGATCTCCATATCCCCCTCTATATTCCAATTTCTAGGAACCCATACCTCCAAAAATGATAGAGAAGTCTGAACCCCCATGAATTTGAAAATTAGAGCATGCTTTGCCAAGTACATCACATCCTCAACAACAATATCTGGGTTGATCACCACCATGGGGAGATCCTTACTTCTTTCCAGGCAACCATTTGGTTTAGATTGCATATCTGAGGGAGGATTAAGACTTGATTCCTCTATAGCCTGCAAGAGGAAATTAACTGTGTCCACATGTCCTGATGAAGAAGAATCTCCATTCATAGCAATTGTTTTAGAGGATAACCAAGAAGGATCCCCGGGACCCCCTGAAGAAGCCATGCAAAAGGTAGCAACACCATGCCTCCCACAAAAACAACAAAAAAAATAGAAAACCAACATATAAAAGAAAGAAGAGTAGCAAACAACTCCAAAGAGATCCCTTAATGTTTTGCATGCCAAAACCCACCCACGCAAATAATACACAAAGGCCTTGGAGGAGCATGCACATCCCCCCACAGCCTAGTTTGCACTCCATAGGCCGCTCAGACCCTTACCTAACCCATACATTTTCACGTTGAATTCTTTGTATTAATTAATATATTTCTATTTCTATATATTACTATATATTTTAGTGAATATATTATTAAATGATTATGAACTAGTGTTATACTTATTTTAGTTTCACTTTACATTGTTTGGTAGAAAATATAATTTCAAAATGATACTATTCATATTATAATGCTATTCACCATTTAGACTAGGGTAAATATTTGACTTGCTTGATTCTTGTAGATGTGCATGTTACTCGGAGGTGAAAATATTAATTTTGTGTGAAGGTAAATATTATCATAACTGGATTTTATTTCACTTTCAATAATGTTAAATTACATCGATATTATTATGAAACCCATTGAAAATATTAATACCTTAACTGCTTTGGTCTTGCATTTATATCTACAAATAGGGAAGCATAATAGTATCCCTTCACCTCACTACACTCCCCTTACATTGAAATTTATTGCACCAACAGTTGTAACTAACACAAGGAGGAAGGGCGATAGGGACAACCCTAATTTTTTTTAATCTTTTATCATGCCTAATTAATGATGAGCCTTTGAAGCATCAAAATACCTATGATGAAATATAAAGTTTAATTTAAATTGAGTCTTCAATGAGAGCGATTTTGGCACCCCTTGTGTTTTTTGTGCCCTGATTTATACTGTCATAAGGATGCATTTTTTCTTTTTATTAATTAGAGGACAAAGATTGATTTTGGAAGGATAGAACTCCTATATAGCAACTTAATGCTTTTCTTCCTTATACGCCAGTTTAAATATTATGATGTCATAAATTAAGTAACTCCTAAAGGATGTGATAACAGAGGCTATCAACTCATGACCTTTCGAAATTGACATGTAAGGTGCAATAAGTTTGACATGAAAAATTTTTAGCCTCTTTTAACCACCATGGTACTGCTCCACAACACATACTATAATTATGACAGAGCTTGTACTTCATGCTAACTTGGTTGATTAGAAGTTTGTATAACTCTGTGAATCCACAATAGGAACCTAAAGCTTTTCCTTCACTTAACTACACCACTACCATTATCCTTGGACCAATGAGCTCTACGATTATTCCATGAACAAATGAAATAGGTTGCTTCCAGTGGTATGGCATAAGTTGTGATGAGAGCATGAACCATGTCTTAATAATATTTATGGACTCACATCCATAAGATGCTAGAATAAGAGGAATCATCCAATATTATAGCATGAACAAAATTTTGCTTCTTCAGTAACAAGAAACTATGGAAAGTGGGTTGAGTGGGATAATACACCTTAGTATTAAGAAATGAATATTTTATTAGTTTACATCATATATCAATAAATATTTAGTGATTCAAGTTTAAAATTTGAATCATTGTTGGTTGTTTCCTTTATAAAAGTGTGACACAACTTTGTACTTTTAATCCACTATCATTAGAATCCACCATTCAAGAAGAAGGAGAAGTGTTAGAGGATAAGTTTGGAAAATTTTCTTGAAGATGTAAACTCTCAATGAAGAGATCATGTGTATCTATATTTATAGGCCTTTATCCTTAACAACATCAAAATATACAATCAAGATGCAAGGATATCTTTGAAGTTATATGCATTATGTTTCTTTGAAGCAATATGAGCAAAAGTAGGGCTACCAAAAACTTTAAAGTATCATATTGTAGGCTTCCTTTTGTACCAAGTTCCAAAGGTAGTGATGCTCGTTAAGACATTATGTAGAAACCTATTCTAAATTTGAGCATCATGCTTGATAGCTTTAGCCCAATATTTAGGTGTAAGACAATGGGCATAGATTGTGTAGCTATCCATATCTTCCAAAGGATAATTTTTCTATTTTATAATAGTATTTTACTTAAATATTGTAGGCAATGAAATATTAAAGGTCAATCCCTTTAAGCCTACATATTTTAGGATATGTGTTTAGCTAATATTTATTTATTGTGCATCATTAGGATATGTGTTTAGCTACATTAAATTTTTATTTGGGACCACTTGTAAATTTGTATTTAACATTAACCTTAAATATTTTATGCTTAAGTTGCACATGGGAAAAATATTTAATACTGGGAATCTAAGTACCAAAAAGTAAATTTTGGGGTCAATGGTTTTGTGCACTCATGGTTCTAACACATGTGGTTTTACCTTACCACTTGGTTGTTTTTTGTGAGGTTGATTCTATAAAAGAAAGAGCATGTTTATTGGTTGAGGTTGGCTAGTCACTAGTTTGTGGTTTTGATTTGGTTGTTATTGTATTGAGCTGTCTTATAAAGAGTGCATATGTGACGCATGACATGAGATGTGTGAATATATTCTTGGATGCACATAGAGGATGTATTATAGGAGCTTGATGTTACAATATTATTCATGGAGACTCTATAAGTGTGTTATAATATTTTTATTACTGAATAATATATTGAGTGTGGATGCTTTTGGAGGTTGGGGTTTTCCCTCATGAGGGTTTTCTTAGAGTATATCTTGTGTTATCTTGTGATATGTCTTTGATCTTCGCATATGGCTCTTCTGTAAGCTTATAAGCATACTTCTTTCCCATGGGGTTATGTAGGGAATGATTTGATCAACATATATTATTTCTTAACACAATGAAGGTGAACAAGTAATAAATATTGCTAAATTACAAGGATGAAAATGGTCTTGTTAATTCATTATTAGTGATCTCAAGAACTCGTGAAGCCCTTACACCCTTATCTTTATTTGAGTTTTCCTTAATATTCTTAAGAAAGGTGAAATTTTGAGATACATCATCTAAAAATTGATTTGTAAAAGTCCCATGGCCAAATTGTATGTGCTAAGTTTCTAAAAATAACAATAATTGAGATTCCCAAAGTGTTTGTGTCATTGTTTTATCATTAAATCTGAATGAGTGAGAAATTTCTAGGAATTGGGGAATAAAGAACAAAGTGATAGAAATATTAGAGTTGATAATGTAGGTGAACCTTTCTAATTATGAGGAGAACATTGTCTTTAAGATCCCTATTGATAAAAGAGTTTGCAGTGAAAATGATTTTCCTAAAATTCTCAAGATGAGTGATATAATAAATAGAAAGAAGGTTGGTAACAAGTTAAGAAAATAGAGAACATCCTTAATGTACCATTACTAGCATCAACTATATCTTTCCCCATGGACCATAGGAGAATCATGACCAATAAGAGTGTGAGGTAAGGAAGAAGGCTCAAAAAAAGGAAAAATATTCTTTGTCAAAACCCATATAGTGTGAAGCATGTCAATCAGGAATCTATTATACTTGGAAGAATATTCCAAGGAAATAATCATCATTTATTGAATGCTTTATCTAATTTTAAAGGAGTGGAGGATTATTGTGAAACATAGGAGGGAATATCAATGTTGTTCTACTTTAAGAATATGTTTCATCTCATAGATTTTATTCTCTAATGTTGATGCTCCTCATGACCAAAACATTTTTAGTAAGAAAATTTGGTCTTTCCTTCTTCTAAGAATTCTCTTTAGATGAAGGGGATTTTTTTTCTAGTTGTGAAGTAAAGGACTATCCTCATTCTCTTTGTAATTTATTTTCAGACCTCTTATATCTCTTATTAGGGTGCCTTGAGGCTTTATATCCTTGTGACCTATTAGGAAATACATCTTGAGACTTGGATGGCTTTATGAGACATAGAAAGTACCTTTTCATGTTCATGCATTGATATTTCATAAGATCTCTCAAATGAGGGTATAGTGTAATGCCTGCCACGAAACCCTAGAGAATGTCACTCACATAACATAAGCAAACAATTTTTTTTTCTTAAAAGTGTAATTAAACAAGTAAACTAAACTAAACTACCACATACATTCTCTAAGGTACATGATGATGCTTACTTACAATACCCATTACTAACAAAAGTTACTAAACATAACTTATATTTATTACTCATGAGATAAGATCATACATCCAAAACATTAAAATACATCATTTAATCTATAAAGTAAAATAATGAATCCATTCACACATTGCATTTATTTAATATTACAATTACAACTCTCATTTCCAAATGAGATAGTTTATACAAAAGTGTTACAATTACATAGTACAAAGGTTCCCCTTGAATAAAAAATGAGGAGTGATACAATTACAAGGTATCCAACTAATGCAAAAGTGACATAAGAGAAGTACAAATTCATTGATACACATGAGCTCTCCATCAAGAAGTACTCATCATCACGAACAAGAACTAGGGACCCAACGGTGTAAGGTGCACTTTCCACCCAACCATGTGGTACCTGAAGAACCAACCCCCATGCTAGGAGATAGTAAAAGAGCTTCCTAGGAAAAACCTACAACCTCTATACATAGGAAAAAGCAATATTAAACTACACAAGTACAAAACTTACAAAATGGTTACAATGCTTCTAGATAACAATGATCAACTGCACAATACAACAAACTGACTAACTGATGGTTGTCATAGGAGGAGTTTCATCACAAAGTTGCATGGGTTACCCTGGTGAATCTTCCTAGGCTCCGGTCCCCATCTTGGGTTACCCTGGTGACCTCTTACAAAACCCGGCCCCACATGCAATCCAATGCAGAATTGATTATCTTTCAAAGAAACAAGATATCAATCTTGCCATTCCAGGCCTTATCATCTCATCCCAAGTCTATACTAGCCCTTGAGTCCATGAGTGAGGAACTTAAAATAAGTTAAGTGTTTAAACTACCCTTTTTCCTCTAAAATATTTAAATAAGTTATCAATTATTAATCTAACTCTACATGAGTTACCCTGACACCACTTTGTGTGTCAGCCCTCATGAAAAGCCACTCCCCTATTAACTACCTAAGGGATCAATTCCACTAACATAGGGTAAACCAGGTGCACATAACCAATTACAAATACCAACTTAATAACAATGTACAACACAACTTGTTCATAGAATCAGGTGACCATACTTGATAAAATAACATGTGCACTACCCAAGTTATTTCAAAGCTAAACTGACATAAGTTACAATCCCCATCTCAAGGAACCATATCTAGAAGTCTTACATAAACAAATAACTCAAATTTCCCAACAACGAGAATGGGAGAAAACACAACTTTAAAAGAACCATTTCAGACAACACATTAATCTAACTTTAGGATTCCCTAAATCCAAATAATTCAATAATACATCATTTGCAAATACCCAGGGTAAATAAATTACATTTGCAACATTAAGGAATTCAAAAACCTAATTGTTTAATTTCATTCAAAATTTAAATAAGGAACTAAACCAATTGCTTTACTTCAAATTTTCTCAATTACAACTAATAAAAAGAATCAATTTTTTAAAATAAAATCATTTTATTATAAAATCAACTTTTACATCTATTATAATAAAATAATCTTAAAATAATTATATTTAAATATAAATATATGTTTAAACATATAAATATTATTTAAATATATAATTATAAAATCAATTTAAATTCTAAATCATTTAATTCAAATCCAATTATTTAAAATATATAATATACATATTATATATATAATATATGTATTATATATATAATATATGTATTATATATATAATATATGTATTATATATAATATATATATATATATTATAGACATTAAATAATAATAAAGAAATATAATATATATTATATATATAATATAAAAAAATAAAATTTTATTAAAAGAAACAAACCCCATAGAAAAGTAGGGGACGTAGGTCAACCTTGTTGTGGTGGCTGTTATGCAACCTTCCCCACAGGGTTGAGTGCTATGGTAGGCAGCGGCACTGCCTCCACCATCGCCTCCCTATGGGGGTGGTTGTGGGGCAGACCCCCCCAACATTCAAAATTTTATTTTTAATTTTAATTCCTTTGTTCCATGATTTTGTTGTACGACGATCAAGAGGGTTTTTCCCAAATCAAATTTTTTATAGAAAATTTTCCAAAATGCAACCAAAATTATATATATAAATAATATATGTATATATATATATTTCCATTTTATAGTCAAACTCGACAAATTTTCTATAGAAATAACTACAGCAAAAGAACACAAATTTTCAATTTCAATTTCTAAATTGTATTGGAAAAATAAACTTAAATTCAAACACATAAATTTATATGTTTTCCTTTTGTTTGCTCTCCCAATTTTTCTATTGTAAGAGTTTGCTTCCCTACAAGGATCTAATTTTTTCCATACTTTTCAATAGAGGTTTTCAATTTTGTTTACAGACAAGATTTTCAAAAAATTCACAGGAAGCTTTAAGACATCCTTTCAAAATTAAAAAAAATCAAAGCTTCTAAAAAAAAATAAAGCAATTAAAGGAGCTCATTTTTGAAGCTTGAAGAAAATGAGAACTAGAGTTGAGCTTCCCTGCAAAATCCAATTTTCTAGAATTTCTTCCAAAATCTCCACTTCCAAATCCAAAAATATAAAATACAGAGAAAACCTTCCTCTATTTTAACAGCAAAAATTTTCAAGATATTTTCCTTTTTAAAATAATTTAAAACAAAATTTCATTTCAAATAAATATAAATCTTTTAATTTATGCACTTTTCAAAACAACTTTAATTATTTAATTTATTTACTCAATAAAATAAGTTTAATTAATTAATTTATTTACTTAATAAAATAAATTTAACCACTAGGATTAAATTACCTTGCTACATATAAATGAAATTTAATTAATTAATTTTTCCATTTAATAAGATAAATTTAATCAATAGATTAAATTACCTTACCAATTGAATATAATTAAATTAATTAAATTAAATAAAAATTTAATCTAGAATAAATAAATTAACATTTACCACCACTTAAACATTAATTTTCACATATACTTCCCATCGATAATTTTTTTTATCAAAATATCAAAGACGACATGACCCAACAACAAACCAGAGACAAATTGACGACACATTATGATAGGGTTGTAGTTTGACAAGGGAACCCCATTACTGTCTCCCAATCAACAATACCATTGGGATATGGACACACTCAGACCTGTGAAGCTAGGTGGAGATGATGTCCTGTACCTACAATACTGCAACAAGATGAATGTCGTACATGGATAAAACATAACAGTCACACTGTGAAGAGAAATCATAGAATCACAGGGCGCTCGCATGCGAGTGATGTAATCACACCCCCTTCAACAATAGAGTCACATCCAGACTGACGAAAGTAAAGCATCATTAATCAACAGATAAGCATATATCAATATTAACAACTATGCTAATCAATAGCATTACATGAAACATAACATCTGCATAGTTCATCATCACATCAAAATATAACATCATCGTTCCAATGTCAGCGATCATAAAACCATAACAAATATCGGAGTCTATTAGAATAAACACACTACCTAACAACATAGAAAACTGGAGGGCTACTACATATAGTGTACATGGTTTTCCCATATTCAACATCTAAGTGTGAAAGCTATAAATAAATAGAACCTATTTTGGACCACATTCTTTGATTTATGTATCAACTACATGCCATGTTTCTCAATAGCACAATCTTTAATTTGTTCTTTAAGATCATTGACCTTTATTAAAAATTATTAAATATCAATTGAAAAGTTCACATATTTATAGCATACAAAGTCATGAACTCCAAAAAAGTGAGATTTTCCTTGTAAATTATTGTAGCAACCTTGTAGGGTAGAAATGCTCCCTACACAACAAAAATTCTTTTCTTATAAAATCCCTCTAGCAACTTCTAAATTCATTGCAAAAGATTTCCCTAACCTAGACAACCAAAATTTAGTTTCATATTCCACAATCATCAAGTGTACATGTGTTATTTCTTTGGTGACTACTATTGAGCATTTCTATTTGTATTTCCTAATTTTATGATGTATGAATTGTTTCCTAACTCATTAGGCTAGTTGTCTATAGATTATAAAAATAGATTATTTATGTTAAGCTTAATATCCAATTTATCTTAGCAAAGAAATATAAAATCATTAAGGGTAGCAAATTCTTGTCTTTCAAAAATATTTCTAAAATGTGATAAGGGGAGGGGATACATGAGCATGTAAATGGTTATAGCCACTAGTAGGAGATCGCGACCCTGGGATTGAGGTCTATTTTAAAATCAAACTGTCTTAGTTTAGATCATATATTCTTTGTCTCCACATGATTTTAAGGATATTTTTTGTTTTCGGCAATAGAAAAAGGCACAGTTACAACAAACTTTCCTTGAATAAGGAATGTGTTGCCTACATTTTCTGACAAGTGATCATTGGTAAACATAACATACTTTCCTTATTTATGTAGTAATGTCTTTGGTGTGTTGTGAGTTGTGACCTTGTTTAAATATTACATGGAATGTGACCCGGGAATTGAGGTCTATTTGAAAATAAAATGGTCTTACTTTAGATAATATATTCTCTATCTCCACATGATTTTAAGGATTTTTTTTTGGGCAATAGAAAAAGGCGCAATTACAACAGACTTTCCTTGAATAAGGAACATGTGTTGCCTGCATTTTCTGACAAGTAATGATTGTTAAACATAACATGCTTTCCTTATTTACATAGTAATGCCTTTGGTGTGTTGTGAGTTGTGACCTTGATTTTATTACATGGAATGTGACCCTGGGATTGAGGTCTATTTTAAAATCAAATGGTCTTAGTTTAGATCGTATATTCTCTCTCTCCACATGATTTTAAGGATATTTTTTATTTTGGGCAATAGAAAAAGGCGTAGTTACAACAGACTTTCCTTGAATAAGGAATACATTTATTACTTTTCTGACAAGTAATGATTGGTAAACATAGTCTCCTTATTTACATAGTAGGGAATTCCTTTGGTTTGTTCTAAGCTATGACCTCTAAATAAGGATTGATTTTATTACTTGCTTACAAGTAATGATATTGTACGCTACACAATGACTTTTCTCCTTGGCCCAATGAAGACCACATTTTATGTTTATAGAATTTTAATTAATGTTACAAGTGTCCATAAAATATAAAATGTTGAAATCCCATAATATGATTTATAGATTGAAAATTTTAACCTCCCATTGGTTTGACCACTCCTTGAACTGGGCAATGATTTGTTCATCATAATTAGAACCATAAAAGGGGATTTTAACCATGGATTATATATTGCATAATTCATAAGACCAATAAAGTTGTGATGTGTGCTAATTCAATTAGTAAGCATAAGGATTTTGTTGAGTTGGTAATTTACCAGGGACCAAAACCAAATTTTTTTCTTTCTTTTTTGTTGCAACGTAGAGAGGGAGTAATGGGTCAAGTAATCATGTACTGCATTTTGTGCATTTTGTATGGACCACTAAACATACTTAATAGGTTCTAATAGCTGGAAAATTACAATCCAACTCTCTGTTTATTATGCCCCCTTTTCTTGTCTGCCACCATGTCAGTGGAAAGAACAACCAATATTATGGTGGCAGTGGCTATCTAGCCCCAAAAATGCACCGAGGCATGGATGTGCAATCCTCATTTTTCACTCCTATCAGACTTTCGGTCAGACTTCCATTCTAACTATTTGTTTCTCCTCTCTTTTTTTTCTACACATGTTTTTACCGTTTCATTGCATAGTCACTTATCCGATTAATAAAGTTATTCTTTTCTTAAACATTTCATTGTTTTAAAAATATATGTATATGTATAATTTAATAAGTTTAACAATTAAAATATTTTATATTTTATAGTATTAATTTGAGTAATTATTATTTAATTTTAGTTTTGAAAAATAAATTTTTATTTTTTTTTCAAATCTATTTTTATTATAAATTAAAAGTATATAAAAGTAAAACATATTGAATAAAAATAGAGGTAGGTATTTTAAATATTTTAATATGTCTATTTAAGATTTTTAATATTTTTTTCAAACATTTAATATATTTTATGTGGTTATTATAAATTTAATTAATTATTATTTTTGAAAAAATATTAAGCATATTTAAATAATATCTATTTTAATGATAAGAGCATTAAATATATGAATAAAAACCATACATTTTATAATGTTAAAATTTATATATCTTATATTTTTTTGTGTGCAAAATGCCTAGAATATTTATGGTTAAGTAATTATAAACTAGAAGTAAAATGCAAATTTGTGGCAACTTATTGTAGAAAATACTAATTGCCAAATGAAATTATCAATCTAAAATAGATATTGGAGAAGTAAAAAAATGTTGAAGTTTTTTCAAAATCCATTACCATCCAAAACTTAATTATATTTTGGTAACATGTAATTTCATCTTTATTATAATATCAGTAGACTTCTAACATTTTGTATTAATCTATTATATAAATTCTTTTTTTT
>VDFB02138730.1:0-28072 GCA_007258455.2 Sequoia sempervirens
GCAAGTCAAGTGCTTTCCCCCAATCAAGTATAAGACCTATTGATTATGAATAGAATAGGATGGGGGATATGAAATGCACTCAATGTAAATCATTCAAAGTTATGAGAAGGACTACCATTTATTATGAATGATATGTACAAGCGATGGATGGAAAAGATAGGTGATATGTACAAGGATAGATAATATGTACAGGGGTAAGCGATATGTACAGGGATAAGCAATAAGTATAGGGAAGTCGGATTAGAATAATGATAGACAAAGGAGTAGAGTCAACTACACATGGCACTTGTTTGCTAGGTTTTCACCATGGCACTTATCCAAAGCACCACCAAAGTGGTTTCATTATTGGATGACTTATTTCTCTTTACTATTTTCTTGATTTTCTAATTTTTTGATGTTTACCAAACGCTGGTTGCGAGGTTTTCACCTAAGTAGCGATTTTTGATTTTTGATTTTTGTATTTTTCATATACTATCATTGCCTCCACGGTCAAGCGCTCGTTCATATTTATCTAGTGAAGGTCAAGAGCAATGTGCCACCTATTCCAAGTCTATGACTCATGATTGTATCTTAGCTAAGGGAACCATTTCAATTTGAAGATGTGTTAGTTATTAGTGTAGCATTTGATTGGATCTCTAACACAAAATTGAGTCACATTAAGGATTTTTCCCTTCTTACAAGCTTTGTAGGCTTTGTGATGCAAGTGCAACTGACTAGGCTATCACATGTAGTTCTAGAATTTCGTGCAATGTTTGATGAAAGCTTGGCCATGCTCTCTCTTGCAACCATATGTCATGTGTAGTGCTTGTTGTGGACTCACCACAATGAGGTAGTTGCTAGAAAAGATGGTTTGTGCAGATTGGATCAGTACAAAGTAGTTTATTTGGAAGTGTAGAACAAGACCCAATGAGTAGAGCAAAGAATACAAGAAGCACAACTACAGGTCAATGCACTCTAATAATAGGTGAAGTCACAAGATGAAAATTTGGTTCTGCAAGGCATTGCATTTGAGAATGCAAAAGTGGCCTAGGCCCAAGTGGATGCAACAATGGATTATGTAGTTGGTTATGTTCAGTTGTTGCAACATGATATAATTTCAGCATGTCCAAATTTGTTCCCTCCCACTTTTCTTGTGCTAGGTCCAAATGGTAATTTGCTTGCACATTTTGATTTTTTTGGAGAAGTTGGTATGTGCTTTGCTTATTGCTTTGTCACCCTTGATGCCACACTAATCAATCTACCATATTTAAAATATAACATTCCACAAAGGGATGCCGCCACACAATAGGAAGTGCAATAGGAACCTCTTGAGGATGTCTCGACATTTTGGGAAGTTTTCCTCACAATGGCTTGTGGTGATTTTGTAAAGGATGTGGCCACTTTTTGACAAATTGCTAATATGGTGTTAAAGGCACAAGCTTTGGTGGACACATGCTTAGCTGCACAAAAGGTTGCACTTGATGGGCTTGAGTTTAGCATGCGGTCCCCAAACTTGATGAAGTGGACACCTTGATTGATAAAAAGGATGAACTGCAAGCACTCATTGAAGCGAAGAACACTTAGTACAAAGCAATGTTACAGTCATTGGAGTAGAAGGTATGCATTGAATTCCAATGAGTAATTTCAAAATCTCACAATCTATGCCAACACCTACAAGGATTGGTGGCTCACAAGAAGTTGTAGTGGATGAGCATGTGAAGACTATCCAAGGAATCATTGCCAATGCTAATGAATTTATGGGTACACCACATAATGCTCAAGAAGGATTGTGGGAAACTTTGAAGAAAGAAGTCTTCCCTTTCGTCCCTGAGGTCCAATTGATCTTCTCCTTGGATTGATGAACCTTTTCTTCATTTTGTATGTCTTTCTATTGTGTTTTATTCAAACTTTTGTAATTGTTTGAAAATTTTGCACCAAGAGGATGTTGGCACCATAATGTGCCTTTCCTGCAGTGCATTGCAATGTTGTATTTAATTGAAAGTGGTAGTGTGTGTGTCTCACCATGACTATGAGTGCAACTTAGTCAGTTGAAGTGCACCTTCTGATTTTGACCATATAGGATCCAATTTAAGTGCTTCACCATGTAGGTGTGCATGATTGGCTCGATGATTTATGTTGTATGTGTTTATAATTGGTTTAATGTGTGCTAGGGTAAAGCACCTGTAAAACCCCTTGATGTAATCCATTCAAACAGAGAGTTAATAGAATAAAGCATTGGAGTTTTGCCATAGTTTATGCATAAAAAAATTGTATATCATTGTACATTATAGTCTTATTGCATTTGTTATCTCATTGTATTAATGTAATGCATTACCTATCTAGGGTATCCAAATCCAAGTGTTCTTTGAGTGAGAAATGATTGTGTACTAGAGCATGTAGGAAGATTACAACATAAGTGTTGGCACCATGATGAACCTTTCCTATAGCATGTTACAATGTTTTACTAATTGAAAGTGGGAGTATGCATATCTCTCTATTGGTTGTAAGTGCAACTCAGTTAACTAGGTGCACTATATTATACCTACCATTTAGGATCCAACTTAATTGCTTTGCCATGCAGGTGCACATGATTGGTGTTGTGATTTGCATTGCATGTGTTTATAATTAGAGTAAGGTGTGTTGGGGTAAAGTGCCCATAAAACCCCCTAATGTAATCCATTCAAATATAGAGTTAATCTAAAATATTGAACTTGGTATTGGTTCAATTTCGGGTTTGAGGGTTCAATTCATAGGTTTGGTCAAAATTTTTTGGGGGTTGGGTTTGTTTTTGGTTCATCCATACAAAAACATATAAGAAATATTGACATATTTGTTGTAGTGATTAAGCTCAAAATACATCAGGGCGGGGGGCCTAGCTCAATGGGCTAAAACATCCTGTTGCAGGCAAGAGGTCATGAGGTCTAGTCCCCCCCTCGTCCTCATGGTACCGAAGGGCGTGTCGTGCCAGTGTCATTGGTCACGTGAAAAAAGTTTACCAGGTGCACTGCGGTTTATAGGCGGGCCCGATTCTTGCAATCTAAAAAAAAAGATCAAAATACACCACACATAGCATCTTATATTATATAATAAAAAAAAACACCATAAAAATAAAAAATATTACAATGTCAATTAGTCATGGTATGTATTAAAATTAAAAAATAATAATGCCAAGTGTCAACAATCAACCATCATTAAATCATATATTCTTAACACGTCATTTTCCATATAAAAAATACAAACACAATCATGGAGATGGCGCCCGAAACCCTAGAGGGTGAAGGCGATGGCAGTTCCTTTGATGTGGAGGATGGCAACGACAAGTTTGAAGAAGATGATGGTGTTGCAAATGGCTATACAGGCATAAAGTTGGACGACTAGGGACATGATCAAGTGTAGAAAAATGATGAGAAGCTTCTTGATATTTTGCTGCAAGCTTGTTTGCTTGTGCAACATGGTCTAGATGTTGGGAAAAGGATGGTGGCTCTCCCTGCAAAGGTGTCTTCCCTTGAGGTGGTAGCTCCTTTCTATGGTGGAGACTTTGGTGACTCTCTCTATGCAGGGGACTACGTGGGTGTTTCAGATGAGGAGGATGCTATTGATTTGGTTGCTTGGGAAAATGTTTGGCCAAAAGAGGAGGATGAAATTCTTTTAGACATTCTTCTAGAGTCATGTTTGATTACTTAGAGGGGTAAGGAAGGTTGGAAGGATGAGTATTATATTGTGTCTTTTTCTTCTACTAAGCATGGTTTTTCGAGGGCTGGGTCGAGAGACCTTGATCGTGCTCTCAAGAGGGGCTTTCTCCTACCCTCTCCCAAGCTCCCAAAAGAGCATCATGTGGCTGCCCCTATTGCCCCTATGTAGGATGTTGGTGGTAATGTGGATGTTTGGAATGTTGATGTGATGGAACATCCTTTGTCTGTCAAATGTGAACTTGTGGATCTTGCGGTCTTGAAAACCTTCCCTTCCCCTTCAGATATGGATTCTCCTATTGTTGGGTCTCTTGTTGCTGTTGTTTTTTCCTTGACCTCTGGTGTGCCTAGGTCTCCTAACCCTCGATCTTCTTTTCTGCTTTGTGATTTTGGGGATGTCACCTCTGTTGGGGTGTCCCTTGCTCCCATTTCTCCTTCTCTAAGTATTCTTGAGGAGTGGGTGGATAGAGCTTCTGTCGGGCTGCATTTTTCTCTCATTGGGAGATTTTTTGGTCATAGACCAAACATAGACATTATCTGTAGCTGGGCTTTTGACTGTTGGTAGGTTCCTGGTATTCATGTTGTGGCCATGATGAATGTTTTCCTACTATTCTCCTTTCATTTCTATGAGGATTGCTCTAGAATTCTTCAAGGAGGTTCTTGGTTTCTAGGTAATGCTTTTCTTCATTTAAAAATTTGGGCTGCTAGTCTTGATGTTAAAAAGGTTAACATGATCCCTATTTGGGTCCATCTCCCAGAGCTTCCTTTGGTTTTCTGGGATGAATGTATCATCCATGGAATTGTTGATGCTATTGGTCATTTTATTGCCATTGCCAATGTCACTAAATCTAGATCTAGTTTTCTCTTTGCTAGATTTTGTGTCATGTTTGAAATTGGTTTGGAGTTTCCCAACAATGTTAAACTATGTTCCAAGCTTGGGGATTGGGAACAAGAAATTCATTACGAGTCCTCCTAGTTGTACCACCTCCACAGTGTTGGATGCTTCTCCTTGATCTACCAAGCCCTCCATGATAATGAGCACTCCAATGATGTGGTGTGTACTTAGGCCCATGATAAGGAGTTGGTGTTGAAAACAAAAGAGGTTAGGACTACCCTTGGTTGTCATCTTCAAATCCCTTTGGAGGACAAGAGGTTGCTGTTATCAAAAGTGAATTATCACACTGCTAAGGCAAAAGGAGCCCCTCACAAAGTTAATAGGAAAGTTGATGCTATTTTTGTGAACCCTTCAGTTGAGTTTCTCTTTTGAAAAGTGGAAGGACATTCCATTCTTGTCCTACCCCTCTTGTAAGGCCTTTGGTGAAATTTGGTTTCAAACCGCCTTGACTATCTTTGTTGGTGGTTTTGGGTCCTTCCAGAAACTAGCTTTCAATTCCTTGCTCTGATTAAAAGTATTGCTGGTCTTTGTTGTTTTCTTCTTTGTAGTTGGTTCTTGTCTCCTTGGGAGACTTTCATTGTTTGTTGTTTTTTCTAGTCTCACTATTGGTGAGTTTCATCCTACTTGCTTCTATGGTTGTTTTGTAATGGGTCTGGGCCCTTTTCCTGTGTTTACCTTAATCACAACAATCAACCATCATTGATAAAAAATCATCATATGGGTCTTCAAAAATATTATCATTATCATCCATATTAGATGATGTAGGTACTGGTGAATTAGAAGAACCACAAACAATGCCATTGGCACTAGCACTAGCACTCTCATGCTCACTAGTTGGCTCATCTTCAACATCAAGTGCAACAAAGTGGGAAGTGGAAGCATCCAAGTCAATATACTTTGGCTTGATATCCCACTTCCTTGTGTCCCCTTCCTTGTAGCCACTTTGTTTGTGTAAGGAGCCACAAGTTTGAATGCACATACACCAACTCCTTTGCCTTTTTTAAGTGTAGTTGATTGCGCTTTATTGAGTGGTTGGAGTATGTGCTCTAATTCCTCTTAGATGTAGATGAAATAGAAGTCTATTAAGACAAAATTAGAGAGCTAAGAGTTACAAAATTAAAAAAAATTAAATTATAAAATTAAAATATAAATAAAACTTAAAAGATTAAAGATTTTTTTTATAAAATTTGTGATAAAATTTTGATTGCAAGAGGTAGGTGTGTGAATTATTGGCCATGGAAGTACCGCCAACTATGAGTGTCGACCTTCTACTTGTCTCGAAGAGCATCAATACTAAAGTTGGAGTGTGCAAAATCCATGAACTCAACCCTCACTACATCCTGCATGTCCAGATCAATGAAGAGTCTGTGAAGTTTGGCCTTGTACCCTTGATTGACTTCAACATCTCTATATGGGGAAACTCTTGTTGACACAAAAATGAGCTCAACACTATAATATTTGGGACTCAATGCAAAGGCAAGAAGATGTAGCGGAGTGGTCATTTGTTCCATCTCTCTTCAATGATTTTGTGTAGTTTGAAGAAAGTTTCTTTAGGATCTCGCTCTTTTGCATTTTTGATATCTTTTATCTTCTCAATCATTGAGTTGATGCCATCATATATCTCACCTGAACAAGGCCTATCCATTTTGGTATAATGGATTATGCCCAATATGGGCTTAGTGAAACTGTGGAGATACTCAACACGATCCCACCAAATGTCATCTAGGATCATTTTCTTAACCTTTGCTGCCCTTGTAGTGCTATATTGCCTCCATATGGACCAATCTAGACTAATGACCATGTTAGAAAGTGCCTCACAAACCTTCACAAGTCATCTCAACACAAATGTGTTGGAGGCAAAATGGGTTTCAACAACCTACTTGAAAATCAAAATTAAAAAAATAGAATTTACAAAAATTAAAATTAAAAAGTTTACTAAAGTGAAACATATTTAACTTACCTTCAACAGCTCCAAATTCGAGAATGTTCTAAATATTCCTTGTGACATGGTGGTTGGTGACAGACATTTGGATCTCTTCGGCCTCAACATGCACTTGTTTGATCCAATCAATTTTGGTGCCAATTATTTGTAGCATAAAGTTGAGGGAGTGGACAACACAAGGTGTCCAAAAAATGTATGAATAACACTCCTCAACCAATAACCCAACTGCTCTACAATTTTTGGCATTGTTTGTTATAACTTACCCAACATTTCAAGGGCCCACTTCCTCAATGGCTTGATAAAAAATGTTAGCAATAAATGCACCTCCTTCACCTCCCCTTCACAATTGCTCTAAAAAACATTGCCCCTTTAGGGGACACTACAATAACATTGATCAATGGCTGATTTCTTGCATCTTTCCATCTAAAAAAAATGGACATCCCTGTTTCAACCCACAAATCCCTTATGGGCTTCAAGGACTCCTCTACAAACTTTGCCTTTTTTTCCATAAGGTGCTACGCACCTTCTCAAAACTCGGGCCCTTGTACTTGTTGATGCATTTTGTGACACACCAAACATCAAAATAAAATACCCAAAGACACCCTATCCTCTCTGAAAAACTAGTATGCTAAGATTCCGAGATCAACATAGGTGATTCCAAGGTTCCTTGTGTCAAGTATTGACGTGTGGATAAGCTCAATGGTCATTGTGATATGTTGGTAACACAAAGGGACTTATGCTAGGCTTGTTCAATTCACAATGAAGGTTTAGGCAATGAAGCTCTATTGTTTGGGTCTTGGATCAAACAAACTAAAAAAGGAGATAAGGGTTTAGAATTTCTAATCTACTTCCTAAGATTCAAGAGACGGTATTGACTTGGTGAAACCAATAACCACGCTTTGTTCGCCCTTCGATGGACAACTACACAAAGTGGTGCAATCTTCAAGGGAGTATGTTTATGATTTTCCGTCATGAATAACTACCATCAAATCGAGACAATATTTATCTAGGGAGATTAAGCATCCCCAAAGTAAGCTCGAGGCTAACTTTACGCATTGAATGAAAAGTCATCCATTCAAAGAGTATGGGTTGAAGTTTATTCATGGCTGAGAATCTAAACTATGATGAGGGATAAGAACCATGCCAACTCCAAAATAAGAGAAGCAATCACCATCAAACAATGCATATTACTTATTACTTTGTAGTATTCGTACACAACAATTACTTATCTCAACCGTTTTGCAACATGCTCCCATCCTTTACAAATGAGGGGGGTGAGCTCAATTTATAGGCTCCCCAATTACAATTCAATGGCCAAGATTGATTTAGGATCAACGACCGAGATTAAAATAAAACCCTAATTAGGGTTTGTTGCAACTAACTACTCCTCGACCAATGAGAAAATTACATTCGAGGACACTTGTCCTTTTTGCTAAATATGAACCAACAGTAAAATATAAAGTTGTTGCATGTTGACTTGGAATAATTTGATTGGTTGGAAGATGATGAGGCACCACCTCAGCATATTGGATGTCCTCCTTGGTCACTTTGTTTGTTTTTCCATGCTCTTTCCTTAGAATATTTTCCTTGCCGATGACTCTGCCTCTTGTGCTTGTTTCCTCCTAGCTGGATTCCTTTTGGGACTTTGATTTCTTCTTCTCACCTATATTGGAAGTCTCGCCTTGGTGCAGACGTCTGGACTTGAAGTTATTTTCTTTCTTGATTGCTTCAATAGGTTTGGGATTGTAGATGAAATCCCCTCAAGATGTTTGGATATTCTTTCAAGTGCCTTGAAATTGGAGAAGAATGCCTCTGCACTTTCACCACAATGGAGGAAATTGGAATTTTCTCTGTGAAGTATTTCCCATACTTAGCCAAATTTTCGCTATTCAAGTTCATTTTGTAACACCTTCATGTGAACCATTCAACATTTAGCCAAGGTTTTAGATGAACTTTTCCTGTGGATTTGTCTTCAATTTTGAATTTGGCTTGTGCTATGTAGGGCGGATTCCATCCTCGGTCAAGGATTTTATTCACTTCCCCTTTACTTTTCCTCTTTATTCCTCTTGTTTTCCTTCCAACACTTAGTCAATTTTCTGAATTTTTTCTCCTTGGGTGTACTTTACTTTGGTCTCACCATCCACTCTTTATGCCAAGGTCATACTTTATGAGGCTTTGGACATTCCTTTTTGAGGGAGGTCAGACTTCACTTGTGCCTTTCCAAAAAAAAAATTGAATTTTTTACCTAGCCAATTTTTTGTTTTTCCTTGGCTGGGTGGACTTTATCCTTGTCTGCACATCTTCATTTTCTTCCTAAGTCAGACTTTGCATGTACTTTGTCATTTCCTCGGCGGACTTCATATGAGCTTGGACGTTTTTCTTCAGTCAAATTCAGACTTCATGATGCTCAAGACATTTTATTCTCTAGGTCTAGGTCGAACTTTATTTTTCCTTGGACATGCCTTATAAAGGTTTGGACATGCTATGCTTGGGAAAAGTCGGACTTTCTCATGCTTGTGTCGTCCATCCATTGAGCAAGGTCAGACTTTGTCTTGTCTTTGCCATTTTTTTTTTTCTAAGTGCCAAGGTAGGACTTTCCTCTTGTTTGGACATTCTCACCATTCCTTATGGCAGACTTTGGAGACTTCTTTCCATGTTGCAAGGGCAGACTTTGGAGTCTTCTTTCCATACTGCAAGGGCGGACTTCAAGAAGTTCTTGCCATTCTCATTTTGGCATGGCGGACTTGGAACTTCTTTTCCACATGTATTTTCCTTTTACACTTAGCCAAAATTCAAATTTCATTTTCCAAGGCATCAAATACATGAATTTTTTTCTCCCCAAGGTAACATTACATAGGAGAGGCACTTATACTTAGCCAAATTTTTCAAGTTTTCCCCCTCAAAGGCGTCCATACTTAGCCAATTTTTTTAATTTTCTACCTTCTTCCACGCTGGGCGGACTTCACCAACTACTTGCCATGGTAGGGCAGACTTTCCACTACTTTGTGCCATGTCTTCATCTGTTGGGCGGACTTGGCTTATGATCAAGCCATCTCACATTCCAGCATGGGTAGACTTGGCATTACTTCATGCCATGTCTTCATAAGCTAGGCAGACTTCACCCTGAGTTGTGCCATGATGGGGCAGACTTGGCCTTATGTCATTCCATCCAAACCTCTTGTGTTGGGTGGACTTTCCTCTATCTCATGCCATTGCACATTCTTCCTATGGCGGACTTGCCATATACTCATGCCATTGCTTCTTAGCTTGGGGCGGACTTGGCTTTGCTTCATGCCATCCAACATGGGCGGACTTTCCCTTGTGCCAAGCCATTGTCATCTTGAGTGGGTGGACTTGGCTTAAGTCCATGCCATCTTCTCCATGGTGAACCTTCTGAACACCTTTCCATTTCTCCATGCCGAACTTGCTAGTGTCTCAAGCCATTACCTTGGGTGCCATTTTCCATACTTAGGCAAATTTTGCCATGAATTTCATGCTGGTTACTTTCGCCATGTGTGATTTTTGTGATGTTCCATTGATTTTTTTGGACTTCTGACTGATTTTTTGAAATCTGGGCACTTTCCAAAGATGGAAACCCTGCCAAAAATAGAAACTTGTCCCAAACTAGTAAATTTCCAAAAATAGCCCCTAAAAAAAGGAAGTCTAACATGGGCCAAAAATGCCAAAAATGAAGTCCCTAAAAAATAGGGGGTCCAGAGGGGAAATCCCCCAAAAGTAGGAGGTGTCAGAATTGACTCAAACGACATTCAATTTTCGTCCCTTAGGCCCTCTAAGCATTATGATGACATTTGCACACAGATTCGGGCTCAAATTCTTGACTTGACTCGGGTGACCATTCAAAAACTCTAACTCCTCATTGTAAAGAAACATGGTGATAAGTAGTTGTGACGCCAAGGCAAAAACCCAAAAAGCAAAAAAACCAAAGGGCCCCCATTTGCAATGGGGCAATGTGTGAAAAGGTCACAACAATACCCTTTTGGAGCCTCATTAATTGCTTTCACCATTTGTTTCCAATATGGTGAGTGAACAACATTGAATGCCAATTCATTCGCATGGAGACATCTTGCTATGTGTTGATTGGCAATCTCTTGAGACTCATTTTGAAATGCCATTTTCAACAGTCCCTTTGATCTCTTATGTGCATAGGCCATATATTGTTCTTCAGGTGTGGAAAAAAATGGGTGGCTCTTTGTAGGCTAAAGATTAGAAGGCAGTGGAGGGGGCTCCATCCCTCGAGTTCCTTTCTTTAACAAAGGATGATGTAATATATGACCTGCTACTTGATCTTCTTTTTCTTACTCATTAATATATGCCAAGACTTGTGATTCTAGAATGGGTTTACCATCTTTTCGTAGGAAAAAAATGATGCCTCTAGGGATGTTGCACAAATGACCTTTCAATTGATTGTATGAGCTTGAATATCTAACATCACATACACTACAAATCTAGACATAACCCCCACCACCTAGAATTTGCTATACCATTTTAACATATTTCCAAAGGGGAGAGTTTAGGTTTGTTTTGAAGCAGGGTTGGCTCATGGAGCTAGAACCAGATGCCATCGTAATATAGATACCTATGACAAGTTCAATAAACAATGCATTTGAAGAATTGAAACAAATGGAAACAAAAAATACATATACAACTTAATTCATTTAAAAAAATTAAACATGTGTTATAGATTCCTAGAAGAATGAAAATAAAACAAAAACTTCAAAACAAAATAGGAGAGTTCATTTGTGGAAAAAAAATCAAAAACTTATAAAAACCTACATTTTTGTAGAAATCTTCCTCTATGATCTCCTTGGCAACAAATGAACTCTTGCAAATGCATAGGAATAACAAACCAACCAGTTTGAAACGCTCACCGACAAATCTTCAACTCTTTTCATGCAATGGAAAGCAAGAAGAAAAGCTCAGCAAGGACGAATAATATATTTGTTTTTGTCTTTTAGATGTCTTCTCCACCATGTCTTAGGGTTTTGGGGGGCAAATTTCACTTTTGTACCAAATTAGAAGTTCAAAAAATTAAAAAGTGGCTAAATTTATTGGCAAATTTCACTTTTGTACCAAATTAGAAGTTCAAAAAATTAAAAAGCGGCCAAATTTATTGTCTGGGTACAAGTACCCACCAAATTCGCTGCGAGTGTGCCCGGGATTGTTCGGGACGGACTCACAAGCATTTGGCAGGACCCTAGGCAGCCCCAACTATGAACCAGACCTGGACCCGGGATGGATTGGACCCGAACTAGGGGCCTGGAGCCTGCAGACCAGTATTATAGGAGTTAATAGAAGAAAGCAACAAAGTTTTACCATAATTTATGCATAAAGAGCCTATTTATCATATTTTGTATTATAGTCTTTTGCATTTTGCTATCTCATTGAATTAATGACATACATGACCTAATGATGGTAGGCGAACCTCAATGTGCTTTGGGTGAGAAATGACTGTGTCAGAGTGCATAGGAAGATTACAACTAAGTGCTAGCCATGGTCTTTGTGCACACATCAAATTGTTAACTTCTCCTTCATAAGTAACTTTGGCTTTTTCTTTTATATGTTTCTTTTCAGTTTAACCCATCTTAAGAAGAAATTCTTCCTTAGAAAATTTAAATCATATGGAACATCTAGAACTTGAGCTTGGGAGCCTAACATTCTTACTTCGTTTTAGTTTTCAACAACCACAAATTGTATTTGCTCCTAGGACACGTCCCATTAGCATGCTGGGGTGCTACACCACTGAGCTACTATCCAATTTGTTATCTTCAGTGTGAATTGTTCTTTGACAGCTACTTCAATCCATCCCTCATGGATTGGGGCTCCCAGTCTGTCTGTGATACCATATTATTTACCATGGACCAGCCATGCCAAGGTGCTCTACCAGTAAGCTGCTGTCCCATTTGCAGTCTCAGTGTGGACTGTTCTTTTGATAGCCCTCTCAAGCCACACCTCTTGACTTGGGGATCCCAATCTTGCTCTCATATCATGTTATTTTCTGTGGACCAGCTAGGACTCAAACCTAGGACCTCCCATTAGCATGCTGAGGTTCTCCACCACTGTACAATCAACCCATTTGCAGTCTGTATTTACTATTTTGGAGTCTGGACTGTTCTTTGAATCAATATCCTCTGTTGAAGAGTCATTTCACTTAGTTGACATTATACCCTCCCTTGTTCTTTATTATATATATTATTCTCTTATTCTATTTGGGACAGCTTTCACATGCCATAACGTCAACTCTCTTCCACTGTCTGTTATAGGCCTTAGTTGATCCCCTCATTTCTCTTAGGCAAAAAGTCCCTGCACTTTGAACTCCTTTCTTACTGTTTCTTTCTTTTTCATTAAGCTGAATGGGAAACCGATTTTAAATATGAACGTTGAAGAATTGAAAAGCTAAAATGGCAAAAGCTAGGAAAACATAGCTATGATAGCATGCTTAACATTGCCAGCTTATACTTCAAAGTGATTCTAGCTGTCAGCTTTTGTAGTACTTACCCTATGTTTTATTTATACAATAAACAAAAATTTAAATAGAAAGATACTAAATTCATAAAGCTGAATTCCATGAGGGGTTTGTTTGGATGCTTGACACCAAAGGAACCTACTTGGAATTGAATCCAAAGGTTGCTTTCTAAGTTTCACAATTGCAGCATACTTAATCACAGCTGCTTTTAGCAACTGGTACAAATAATCACAGTTGTTAATGCATTTTTATGAACACATTGATTTTCCTCTTTTGGGTTATGCTAAAATTGCTTTGCATGCTCGTACAGGAGGAATTGATCAGGGAGGCCATTGAAGATGCTGGCTTTGAAGCCACCTTAATGGAAACGGACGATGAGGTGTTTGTAATAGCTGTATGTCGGCTTCGCATAAAAGGAATGACGTGCACTTCATGTTCTAGCACTGTGGAATCTTCTTTGGAAAAGGTCAAGGGGGTGAAAAGGGCTACAGTTGCTTTAGCAACAGAAGAAGCAGAAATCAAATATGACCCCAAACTGGTTAACTACAAGCAGTTGATTGATGCAATTGATGACACTGGTTTTGAAGCTTTCCTGATTAGTACCGGGGAAGATAGGAATAAGGTTCATCTGAAACTAGAGGGAATCCTCTCAGATGGAGAAATCAAATTGATTCAGAGTTCTCTTCATGCTTTACCGGGTGTATTAGATATAGAACTGGATATGCAAATAGAGAAACTAGTTGTGTCATACAATCCAGAAATGACAGGACCTAGAACTTTCATAGAGGTGATTGAGGAAACATGTTCTGGAACCTGCAAGGCAACTTTGTTTCAGCCTCAAGGGTCGGGAGGTATTGATAGAAGCAAAGAAATTAATCAGTACCATAAGTCTTTCTTATGGAGTTTGGTTTTCACTGTACCAGTATTTCTCTTAGCCATGATTTTTATGTACATTCCAGGAATTAAAAGAGGGCTAGATTTAAAATTGGTTAATATGTTAATGCTTGGACAGCTTTTAAGGTGGATGTTATCAACTCCTGTGCAATTTATCATTGGTCGGTGCTTTTATACTGGTGCATACAAGGCTGTACGTCATGGCTCTGCCAACATGGATGTTTTGATTGCCTTAGGAACAAATGCAGCTTATTTCTACTCAGTCTACATAGTATTGAGGGCTGCAACTGATGTGGAGTTCAAAGGTACTGATTTTTTTGAAACGAGTGCAATGCTCATCTCCTTCATCCTTCTCGGAAAGTATTTGGAGGTTCTTGCCAAAGGGAAAACCTCCGAAGCTATTGCCAAGTTAATGGATTTAGCACCTGACACAGCCACTTTACTAATTCATGACAATGATGGGAATGTTGCATCAGAACGTACAATTAGTAGTCAGTTGATCCAACGTAATGATATAATCAAAATTTTGCCCGGTGAGAAAGTTCCTTCAGATGGATTGGTTGTCTGGGGACAGAGTCATGTCAATGAAAGCATGATAACAGGTGAAGCTAGGCCCATTCGAAAACAAATTGGTGATGAAGTCATTGGTGGAACACTGAATGAAAATGGAGTGCTACACATTCGAGCTACACACGTGGGCTCAGAGACTGCTATATCACAAATAGTCCGACTTGTTGAAGCAGCACAAATGGCTAAAGCACCGGTGCAGAAATTTGCAGATAGAATTTCAAAATTCTTTGTACCATTTGTAAGTAACCATATTGCATCTTATAGTAGTTTTGTGATTAGACATCAGTAACTTAAGGCCATGACCATATTTGAATTTTTTTCATGCTTGTTAGTGAAAAATGATTCTTTAACTGTTTTGTGTTTATTCAATAGTGATAGATGTGAGAAAGCCGAACCCCATCTTATTTCAATTTTTTGGTTTACTTCGTAACTATATGTTGTACTTTGGCACCCTTTATGTAGGTTATTGCAATTTCTTTTACCACCTGGCTAGCATGGTTTGTAGCAGGAAAGGTTGGTTCATATGCCAAGTCTTGGATCCCGCCTAGAATGGATGAGTTTGAACTTGCTCTTCAGTTTGGCATAGCTGTCGTGGTTGTAGCTTGTCCCTGTGCTTTAGGTCTTGCAACGCCTACTGCAGTCATGGTGGGTACTGGAGTAGGGGCCAGGCAAGGTGTTCTCATCAAAGGGGGAGGGGCGCTTGAAAGTGCACATAAAGTAAGCATTTTATTTTGATTGAGAATTTTGTCATTAAATTTAAGATTCTAAGTTCTGGGGAATACAAGATTCCTGTTTAACATATTTTAAAAATGGTTAGTTGATGACTTTGAGGTTTGGCTGTGTGCAGGTAAATTGCATTGTATTTGATAAGACAGGAACACTCACTGTTGGAAAACCTGTTGTTGTTAACACACACCTCCTAAGAACCATGCTCTTACGTGATTTCTATGCAGTGGTTGCTGCGACTGAGGTGGGGCTTTAGATGGAACCTGTTTTTTAAAACAACCACCTACTCTGATTACTGCTTGTTTGTTCAGTATCCTTTTCTTGCGCAAATGAATGTGTTTTTTGTTCAGTATCTCTTTATTCAATTCATTGTTGTGATTGGATCTTGTAGGATAAGTTATGGTTTGGCAGGGGAAAGACGGAAGTATTCCTTTGAACTGATTGTTGCAAATATAACATCATTTTAATCATTGAATTTGATTTGCATCCAATTGATTCGTTCATTCAAATATTTGAAAGGGTTTTCCTGATTGATTAGTTGAGAATTGCATTGTTTTCTAGGCAAACAGTGAGCATCCTTTGGCCAAGGCTGTGGTTGAGTATGCTAAAAAATTTAGACCAGAAAGTTCAGATCTAAGCTGGTTGCCTGAAGTGCAAGATTTTGTGTCCATAAGTGGCCATGGTGTCAGAGCTTTAGTGCAGAACAAGACTATTCTTGTAGGAAACACAAAGCTGATGATAGATTCTGATGTCACTATTTCTGAAGATGCTTATAAATTTTTGAGGGAGGCTGAAGAGATGGCTCGGACAGGAATTTTGATTTCTTTTGATGGAGAGTTGGTTGGAATAATTGAAATATCAGATCCAGTTAAGCCAGAGGCTCAAGGTGTAGTGTCCATTTTGAAGTCGATGAACATTAAAAGTATGCTGGTCACTGGAGACAACTGGGGTACAGCAAATGCCATTGCCAAAGAGGTTGGAATTGAGACAGTTATGGCAGAAACGTTACCTGAAGGTAAAGCAGACAAAGTGAAAGAGTTGCAGGTACTTCTTGTCTCAAGCACCTTTTTTAAGTGTTGAAAGCATCAGCCAAGCATTAGTTCCCCTAGAGTATTTTGGTTGAACTAATCGAAGGGGTCATAAAGAATTTTTTAGTTTATTACCAATTTGCAACGAAGATTGTAGTTTTCTTTGAAGAAGCCATCCAAAAGGGTTAAAAATAGTCCAAGCTATTCCAAAAGTGTGTTTAATATTGATCTAAAGAGCTCATGTCCTCTCTTGAATCTGCAGATGTCTGGTATGATGGTGGCAATGGTGGGTGATGGTATCAACGATTCACCAGCACTTGTGGTTGCTGATGTGGGCATGGCAATTGGTGCAGGTACAGATATAGCAATTGAAGCTGCAGACATAGTATTGATGAGGAGTAACCTAGAAGATGTTATTACTGCCATTGATCTTTCAAGGGTTACATTTAGACGAATCAGACTCAACTACTTGTGGGCCTTGGGTTATAATGCAATGGGAATTCCTTTAGCAGCTGGATTATTGTTTCCATTCACTGGGTTCCGTATTCCTCCATGGGTTGCAGGGGCTGCCATGGCAGCTTCTTCAGTGAGTGTTGTCTGTTGTTCACTTTTACTGAAATATTACAAGAGGCCAAGGAAATTAGAGATGCTCCAAATGCAAGCTATCAAGGTTCAGTGACATGTGGACTACAGAGACAATGACAAACAATCACGGTCAAGCCAAAATGTGGTTTGTTGTTATTGACCAATGCTAGGTCACACAAGAATGCAGCATATATGTACAGTTTCTTATGCATTATTTAGAGAAATTTGGAATGCATTTCAAACACCGCCTGTCATGTAAAAGTTTGTTTTCCATTAGAATGAAGAGCATGGCGATTTGGTGGTTTGAGTGATTCAACCAGCATGGTGATTTGGTTGTTAGAGTGATTCAGCCAGAAAGACAGCCAACCAGCTAAATACACGTTGTAGGAGGCTTTGGAGTATTTACTGCTATGATATGATTGAACATGAGCAGCTTGAGAATGTGATCCGTTCCTGTTCTCTCTTTTGCAATTCTGTAATTTCTTTTATGTAAATTGAGAAAGACACTCGACACTACTTGTCTCACATACCGTTTTTTCCCTTCTGTAAGTATTCTGTACAAATATTTCTTTTAGGAGAACATTCACCGCTCAAACAAACAGCCCTTCGTTTAAAAGTATGAAACTGAAAAAATTTAAATAAAGCAAAAGCTGCATAGAAACAAATTCCCCTCTTTAGTCATGACAAAGATAAATATAGATCAAACAACTGCTTTTTAGTCATGGCAAAGATAAATATAGATCAAACGACTGCTTTTTAGCTCCATTTAATAAAAATGATAAATGCTGGTGTTCATTTGATGATGTATATCACTCTTACCAATCTTCAGTTACCAAATTGAATTGTTGCATAAAACAGAGAATTATTGAATTGCGTGTCTGTGTCATATTATGGTGGAATTGAATACTTAACTTTGCATTTATCTGAAACATATGGGGTCTCTGTTCTATTCGTGAAATAAGATTTTCCATTGGCGGAGCTTTTCTATTTACTTAGGAAGGACTAGCTTGTTACCATATCTTCTGTAACTTTTGCCGTTGGAAAAAGTGTTTTGAAATTTTTAATATTTTTAAGGAAAAGCATATATATTAATTTAGGAGAGAAGTAAAATAATACATGCCTGATGAAGTAGTCCACAAGAAACAGCGACAATGGAGTGTTCTGAATTATGTTTTAACTTATGGGTGTTTTACTGAAAATTTATCTACTTCTTGGGTTTTCTTTTGCAGCTAACCTTTGACAAAATTTCCAAGTGATGAGTTTGTCAATTTAATAAACTTTCAAAAAACTACTGGTCAAGTCTTTTAATAAAATGTACATAAAGTCATCAATATACATATATTACTAATAATTCTAGTGGTGAAACTAGAAATATGATTGTTAATTTTTATTTAGTTTTGTGTCCACTTTGATGTGTATGTCTTAATGCAATAATATATTAACAAGTGACATACTTTTATATTAGACTTAACTCACAATCTTATACCTATTTCTACTAATTCTTATATATTTATTCTATACTTTGAAATCAACATTTTATCTCTTTAGATCATTTTAAGGGATGTGGGATTGATTTAGTTCAATTCCAAGGAGTGCGAGATTGACCCCCCAAATCCAAGACATTAAATTCAAATTTAAACTTTTTTGTCTCCTTTTCCTAGCCATTATGACCCAACTTAGCACATGTTTGATGTGACATGTTGCTACATAGTACTTACAGACATTCATTGTGCACTACAACATACAATGATTATAGAGAAGGAATTAGAACACACTTCAATTCTAAAGGGTGATAGAGGAATTGAATCTGCACCATCGTCATATAGGCCTTTTAAATGTTTGTGAATGTTATCTTTGATCTTTCTCATTGATTTCAATTCACTATAGGAAGTGTTTATGCTATCTTAGCTTCCTTTGATTTGGTATTAGAACTTGTTCAACTTGGGTCCAAAATTACCAGATCAATCAACATCAACTAGATAAGATCGAAAATTTATCAATGTATTCACTATGGAAAGTGTAGAATTACATTACATACATCATTATATATTAAACATAATTTTTACAAGGTTTTAAAACACTCTGTGTTTTGAAACCTGCAATATTTTAGATAGTAAGAATGTAATGAAAAGCTATTGTTATTTAGATAGTAAGAATGTAATGAAAAGCAATTTAGGAGGTTTGAAAAGATGGTGTCTTATTTAAGCTACAATTTATAACATAAGGTAAATTGCACACACTCAATATTGCACATGTTGCATGATATAAAAAATGGTAGACTACAAAACACATTACGTCTTTTAACCTACAATTCAGAATTATCCCAACCCTTGTGGTTTTGGGATTTGTCTATATAGAGGTTTGTAATATTAATAGAAACAAAACAAGTAATGCTACACTCAGAAAACAAAACACTTATCCTTGGTCAAGGATTCAAAACATGGCACTGGCTATCCATCCATCAGGATGCACCTAATGGGCGCACCCTAGATGCTTGTTAGTGTTGCCATTGTCAGTCTATTTTGTCCATTCTATACACCGTACACAATATTGGGAAAAATAGTTTATAACAAGGTTAGAATACTTATTATCTCGCATTAGTTTAGGGCAACGACTGGAATACTTATTACCTATATTATATGGATGAAGTTATATTATATTTCTATATTTATACTATAAATATAATATTATTATTATAATACATACAATATTATAATTACATATAAATATACTTATTTATATTATTATAATTATAAAATGTATTATAGTTAATAAATATACTAATATATCATATATATTATAATTAATATATATTTTTACTTATAATTTGTAATATATATATTTATTATATGTTATTTGTATTATATTATATTATATAGTATTATATTAAATAATGTAATAAATAATAATATAAATATAAATATAATATATTATACTATAATATATGTTATTTTATAATTATATATAATTTATAATATATTATAATATTATATATATACATAAACATATATATGTTATTTTTATATTATATTATTTTATAGAATATAATAAATAATAGTATAGATATTAATATTATATATAAAAATGATTTGCATTACTAATATAAATATAAAAATAAATATTATATATTATAAATATATTTATTTGGATTCAATGAATTAATGTGAAGATTATCTCCCCCAAATATTTAAGTTATTATATTATTTATAATATATTAATATTATTATATAATATAGATATAATATTATATACTATTATATTTATATTAAGTATAATATTATATTTATAATAATATAAAATAGTATAAATTATATGTAATTATAAATATATATTAATTATAATATAACATATATTATAATATATTATATTATATTCATATCTATACTATTATTTATTATATAATATAATATAATATAATACAAATAACATATAATATTCTATCCATAATAATATAATAAATATAATTTACAAATTATAAGTAAAAATATATATTAATCATGCGAATTATATGTGCGAGGCTTCCCCGCGGTTTGCTGCGGGCGATGTTGTAGATGTTGGAGGGGAAGAGACGACGCTGCGGTCTGGCGTGAGGGCAAAGGCTTCAAACAGAGGTAGGATGACTTTGTCAGATAGGCTGCGAGTTGGGCGTTCGGCGGTTGGGAATGGTAGGAGCCGGTATGCCCTTCGTTCCGCTTCTGGTTCTCACTCTCTGCCCTCCCCTTGTCCGGATTTTAATCCTATGCAGTCGGTTCTGGACTCGACGCCGGCGGAAGCGGTGGATTCCCCTCCTCTGGATCCCGTAATCATGGCTAGGTGTAAGAACAAGGCGAATCCCTATCACGAATGTAATTCCTTTTGCTTGGCTAATATTTTGAAGGAAAACCCTAGCCCGCCTCCTCCTGTGTCGCCGCCAATATCTGTTGCTATTCCAGAGCAGGGTCAGTGTTCAGAGGGTTCTTCTCTCTCTGTTGGTGATGCGGTGGTAGCTTTCTCCAAGGAACCGGCGGATCTCCACTTGCCTGAGGACCACATCAGTGTGATTTCAGCCAACCTTGGTGTTCGTTCTCTGGTCTTGCGATTCATGTGCAGCCGCCCGTCATTGGATTCGCTTTTGGAATGGGCTAAATGGACTTGGGACAATCTTCCCCCCCTTTGTTTGAACCATTGGATTTTGGCTTTTTCCTGACCACTTTCAACTCGGCTGCGGACTGCGACTTCGTGAAGCTTAATGGTCCTTGGCTTTATGGTAACTCCGGAATTTTTGTGTCTTGTTGGACCCCTTTTTTCGATCCTGGCAGTACCGTGATTACTGATATTCCTATGTGGATCAGACTCTACAATTTTCACCTGGTGTTGTGGTCTTCGGACCTCATTAAAATGATGATTAATTAGGTTGGAGTTTTTGTCACGCTGGAGTTAGAGGTGTTTGATTTTTCTCACAGGTTTATCAGAGTTTGTGCCATGGTGGATATCTCCAAGCTGCTTACTCACTCCATTCGCATTCACTCTTCTTTCGACATTTGGACTCAGTACCTGAATTTCGAGGGGCTTCCCTTTAGATGTTTTCACTACAACAACTTAGGCCATAAAGTTGAGGCCTGCACCACCAAGCGTCTCTCTGGTTCGTGTTACATCAGACTCAAAAAATGGATGAGAAAGTCTAGCTCTCCTGATGTTGATTTCAGCTGGTGTAGCCATGAAAAGTTCTTCTCTTCTTCTATTCCTGTGGCTGAGTCTGTTCCTCCTGTTATGTCTTCTTCTCCTCCTCATGCCACCCCCGACTCCAGCAATGATGTTGCTCTTCCACTCATTCCAGTGGAAGATGATTCTGATTCTAAGGGAACTTATCCTTTTATGGATGACTTGGAGGAGAATGTTGAAGACTTTGGAAATTATGATGATTTTGATACCTTCGAATAGGATTTTGTTCTCGCTTCCTCTTAGCCTCTTGGGCTTGGACAAATGGTTAGCAATAAATCTAAACATGACTGCGGGACTAGGAAAAAAAAGGGAAGAAAATTTGATGCTGAGAAACTTCGTTTGAAGGTTTGGATGTGGTGGCGGCAGGGTCTTAGTGGACTATGGAGGCTCTGCTGTCACAACAGGCTAGTAAAGTCTAGTCCCTCTTGGGATTGAAGTTTGGAGTTTTCTGTTTTTCTCTTTTCTTTGTCTCTTGCCTCCTTTGGGGCCTAAAGTTTGTGGTTTTCTGTATTTGTTTTCCTCCTTGTTCCTCTCAGTCTTCTCTTCCTTCATTAGGCATCTTTTAGTGCTATGTTCTTCTTTCTTTCTTGGCCTTTAAGGCCTTTTGTAATTTATTTCCTATGTTTAATAAAACCTCTTGGGTGCTGCCCCTCATAACAACTATCTATCTATCAAATATATATATATATATTATAATAGTTTTAAATATTATATTTATTAACTATAATATATTTTTATAGTTATAATAATATAAATAAATAATATTATATTATATTATATAATTATAATATTGTATGTATTATAGTAATAATATAAAATTTATAGTATAAATATAGAAGTATAATATAACTTCATCCATATAATATAAGTAAGTGTGTTTTGGAAAGAATTTGAGTTAATAAGTATTTCAGCCGTTGCGGTAAACTAAGGCAAGTTAATAAATATTCTAACCTTGTCGTAACTTGTTTTTCCCCATACTTTGAACGTTATACAAAATGGACGGAATGGGCTGATCATGACAACACTAACATGCATCTGGGGTACAGCCATTAGGTGCATCCTGATGGCTGGATAGACAATGCCACAAAACATTGAGTGTTTGGATACCCTATCAAATGCAAGTTACAAAACACACCATGTTTTGAAAGCTGCAATTTGACATTGTAAACACATAGTTGTTAAATGGTGGTGTTATTTCAAATGTATACATACATATGTATAGTTATGGATGTCTTATATACCTGCACTTTATATAATAGGGCAATCTTCAAAGTACACATTGTGCAAAACACACATTGTGTTTTAACCTACAGTTCACAATGATGCCCTAACCCCCGTGCTTTTGATTTGTGTGTATAAATATTTGTATTTTTAATAGCAACAAGACCATTATTGTTGGAATTGGGAAAATACAATACACTTCTCCTCGTTAGAGGATACAAAACATGAGGTGTGTTTTGGATGCCCTATCAAATGCAAGTTACTAAACATGTGTTTTGAAACCTAGAATTTATCATACCTAACACACAATTATCAAATTTGTTATTATTTTGAATGTAGACAAACATACATATAGTCATGGATATCTTATAATAAATAGGAGCTTTCAAGACATGTTGTTTTGATTGAATTGCACTTTATTTAATAGGGCAACCTTTAGAGTACACACTTTGCAAAACACATTGCATGTTTTGAGTTGTAGTTCACTTTCTATTGAACTCTCTATCAATATTTTAGATCACTTTCTGATCAATTATTAGAATGACAAAAGAAAGTGTGATTTTAAATATTAAATCATTTCCCCATCATAATGATAGATCACTAATTATGATTCAAAACATTAATACAAATAAAATTATACAATTAAATTTAAAAACCCTAATTTAAAAATATTAATATTCAGTTAAATGTATAATAGTTTTATAAAAATATTATTATAATTTGGATGATTTGGTAGTTATTGTTGTAATCTGGAGGTTGACAAACACATTGTGTTATGAAGCATGCAATTTCTTATATCAAGCAGTCTTTGCAAGTTTAACTGTCTACTTTGAAGCTTGGTTTTATGCCATTAAGTGCAATTGACAAACGACAACGCGTGTTTTCAAACCTCCTATTTGGATGAAGACATTCATAACTCAACATGTAACAACCAAATTAGTTTGTCACCCCTCGGCTCAATTTGGATAGTTTTCCTAATTTGAGATAGTTATGGAGAGAATGTTAAAATCAAAAAAATTAAAAAGCCTCAACATAAAAGCACATAAACAACTTTGCATATCAAATAAAAACCCCTTTTTCACAATGAAAACCCATGGAAACCCATCAATGAATACCCCTTTCACAACGAATACCCATTCAATCCTTCATAGTCCCTAGGAAGGATGACAAAACAACATATATTTATGAATATACATACCTGCTAGCTAGTTGTTCGTCCTTGTCACATGCGTTTTGGTAGGGAGATTGGTCACTCTACTTTGACCTCCGAACGCCTACAACTCCCTTGCGAGCTCCAGAGCAACCTTCAAAATGCGAATGTTGAAAATAGCAATGTTACAGTTGAGTTGTGAGTTATTTCATTATGCTTCCTCAAATAGTTTGAAATAGTTCTGGTGTGAACATTAAAAACACAAATTTTACAAACCCTCAACAGAAAAGCACATAAACAACTTTGCATCTTAGTATCAAATTCCCCTTTTCGCAACAAATACCTGTTAAATTCTTCACAATCCCTATGTAGAATGGTAAAACAACACATATTCCTAGTAGATATACATACCTGCTAGCTAGTTTCTCACGCCTCACATGCATCTTCGAATGGAGATGGATGTCATAGCTTCAAACACCTACAATCGCTTTCGAGCTCCCCAACAACCTTCAAAAGCTGAAATGGTAGCTTTTTTATTTTCAAATCTTTTTTTAAAACATGTTTTTAAAACCTGTCGGTGTGCAATGTTTTTTCGGCTACGAGACAGGTGATGGCATGCACTTAAACATGCGTTAGCATCTGTCCGTCAATTTTATCTCGTGTGGATTCCATTGTATGGGGGATGGGGTATTATGTTATCATGTCTAAGACATGCAGTTTTTTTGGGAGATTAGCTTGTCCCCTTTGAATTTGCTTCACATTTGCATAAGATATTGTTAATTTTGTTTTTACTTATATTGTGGGTATATTATTGTTAGGAGTAGGTGTTATAAATTTTTTAAGTTATGGGAAGAAAAATATTTAAAATTGAGAAAAAAGGTGAGAAAGATGGAGCTTTATAATTAAGACAAATCTCGTCTCTTATGTAATGATGTCTTTCATTTTAATGGTACAATCTAAGACAAATGAAAATGATCCTATAGGTTCCTACTTCAATCTTAGGGCATCAATAATGAAGAAAAAGATGAGATAGTCTATCATTGTTAATTTATAAAATCGTGAAGAAATCAATCACATGGAGGATTCATCTAAGTCATTGTGCTCTCACCACCTAGTATGACATTCCATGCACCCCTTGGCTTCTCAATTTGACACCAAAATGTTGACTATCCCCATCCAACATTTTTTTATGCTAACCTTGATCACTCCTTGTCCTCCCCAAACTCTCAAATGAATATATAACTCTTCACATCAACAAAATTATTATTGCAAGGTGTTATAGTGAGTGACTTGCCTCCCAATCCCTCAATTGAGCTAAATGATAGGCATACGAAAGACATCCAAATATCCAAATCCTCTCAGTTAGTCATCAACAAACCCTCTTGCCTAAGAAACTCCACTAAAGGTAAAGTGGTTTCTTTTGAGGTCACTAATAATATTATTAATGTTATTTCAAATTGCAAAGTTAGGTCCATTATTCTCTGTCCTTAAAGGAGTAAGTGAATTTCTTTTCCAATATTTTAGCCAATGATTAAGTCTATGATTGGGTAAGTGAAAATTAGTTTTTGGGGGTATCCAAAAAATTGTTTCCAAGGAAAAAAAACACACTTAACTTGTATCCCTTCAGAGGAAGAAATTAGATTGGCTATATTTTGTTTGAAGGGAATAAGGCCTCGGGACCAAATAGCTTCCATCTTTTATTTTTCCAAGCCTTTTGGGATATTGTGGCAAAGGATAATGTAAATGCAACTAAGGAATTTTTTGGAAGTAGGGATTTGCTAAAAGAACTAAACTTAACCTTTCTTGTCCTAGTGTCAAAGTATCTTGGTGCTAAGGCCTTTGGGAATTTCAGGCCTATTAGCTTTTGTAATTCAATTTATAAGATCTTTTGTAAGGTCCTTGCAGTCATATTATAGTTTATTCTTCCTAAGTTAGTCTCTAGTCAACATAATGGGTTTGTCTACGGAAGACAAATTTTAGACTTTGTTATTTATGTTCATGAAATTATTCACTCTCTATTGGTGAATAAGGCTGGTTTCTTTTTAAAACTGGACCTTGTTAAAGCCTATGATCAAGTTAATTAAAACTTTTTAACTAATGTACCAAGGTGAGTTTTGGTTTTAGCAACAAATTTGTTGATTTAATTGTCCATCTTATCTCCTCCCCTCATTTCTCAGTGTTGATTAATGGTTATCCTTCTGAATTCTTTAAAAGTTCTAGAGGGATAAGACATGGGGATCTGATCTCTCCATTTCTTTTTATCATTATGGTGGAAGCTTTGGGAAAATTTATTCAAGTTGAGGTTAATGGGGGTTCTCTTAAAGGAATTTTTTCACTGTCTCTTTGTCCTCCTTGCTCCCATCAACAATTTGTTGATGGTACAATTATTATGGGGGATGCTTCGGTAAAAGAATCCAAGAAGTTAAAATCCATTCTATTGGGCTATGAGAAGGTGTTAGGTCAACAAATTAGCCTCCTTAAGAGTAACATTTTTTCCTGAACACGGCTGATCAACTTCAGTTGAAGTTTTTTGGTATCCTTTGTTGGAAACAAGCAACACTGAGAGGGGGGGTGAATCAGTGTTCTACAAAAATTAAATTTATTATTCTGATCTTTAACCCACTTAACACATTCAACCAAAAGAAAAAAAAGCAAACAACCACAAAACCATAACACAAGGATTTTTACGTGGAAACCCTATTAGGGGAAAAACCACGGTGGATGGCCAATCCACAATATGATCTGATTATACTCAAAAGGAAGGTTACAATGTGGGAATGTACTTGCATTCAGGCGCACTGCCTAGAGCTCACTGCTCAAAATAGAAAGGCACACTGCCTTACAAAGATTTGGATTAGATCCAAAAGAATGAACTAGAGAGTTGTCTACAAATGCTTGATTACAGTTTCGATTAGGCTCAATAGTTGATCTTCCGTCCTTCTGGCTGATTCTGCACTTCTTCTTTGCTCTGCTCTAACTCACATCACAAAATCTTTAATGCACAAGTGAAACTATGCATAATCGCTCAATCACTCTTCTGATATTTGCAACACACATCGACACACCTTATTGACACACCAAAATGATATAATTGATCATTTATATATCCATGACTAAGAATTTAATCGCAACATGTCAGGTTCAATAAAACTTAAAAATATTTACAACTGATGACTCAAATCATGAATAATATTCAATGCACATCCACAACGGTTGACCACAACTTAGCTCGGACCCAAATCAAAATGCTCTAACACAAAAACATTTGAATAAACACTCCTTGAATATCCGCGGCACATTATATCAACTGGGTTGGCCACCAAACACTGATGAACATAAGGATATCCAACCAGATCTCCATAATTGCACACAACTTGATATGAGGCACTGAGATTTTTGGATAACACAAGACATACATTGATCAACCTCTCATGAGATCCACAACTCAAAATAACAACAAAAAATTTGCATGTGAATCGATGAACACAAAACTGTTGGATGTTTTGTTCTTCCTTGATTGTCTTCAATATGTCTGCCAGTATGAGCAAATGATGACATGCGGATCCAATCACCGACTAGGGTTTCCATCAATGACAACACCAAAAAAATTTGCAATGTCTCTTGCCAACATCCTTCAGTGTAATGTGGGAAGTTTTCCTTCTTCCTATTTGGGTTATCCACGTTGTCTAAATAAGATACTTGATTCTTTCTGGTTAGGGTTACTTGATAGATTTCATTTAAAATTGGTTGGATGGAAGGGATATTTTCTTAGCCAAGCTAGTAAGGTTCAACTTATTAAAGAAACTCTTCAAAATTTACCGGTCTATGCTATGAGTTTTTTTGAAGTTTTGAGAAAATATGTGGATAATTTTGATCAAATTCAAAAGAGGTTCCTTTGGGTAGGAACTAAGGAAAGAAAAAGAATTCCTCTGGTGGCTTGGGATCAAGTGTGCAAACCAAAGAAGTTGGGAGGTCTAGATATTAATAAAATTAAAGAATTCAATAATGACCTATTGGTGAAGATTGCTTGGAGGCTCATTTATGATGAAACTGCATGTTCGACTATCCTAAAGAATAAGTATTTTTTGTGTATAGTAACTTTAGGGAGATTTTGGATGTTGATTAGCTTCTAGAGGGTTCTTGGTTCTAGAGAAATATTATTTATACTAGGTATATCATTCGTAGAGGTTCCTATTGGATTTTTAGTA
>VDFB02138731.1:0-32972 GCA_007258455.2 Sequoia sempervirens
ATATGAACGTGTGCAACATTTTCATGCTTAAGGTTTGTACAATATACATTTAATGGTTATAATGTAATGTGCACATGTGAATACATTGTATATAAAATTTTAAATTCAAACTCACCTGTGGGAAATTACATGCCATCACTTGTTTCAGGTTGTGTTAGCTTATTCCTCTCTTCTGTGCAACACAATAAATAATAGCTAACACCTTCGGTGTTTCCAGGTTCTGCTATGATTGCAAAAACATCTCTTGTACACCAAATTTACACAAAAAAATTCTAAAAAAATTAGAAATGTCTCTAAAGATCATTAACTAGATATATATATAATATTTAAATTATTGAAAACTTACACATGTACCTTTTCTAACCAATCCTGAAATATGGTCATAATCAATTGAAATCAAAGGAATTTCTTCAAATCTTTCTTCCTTGTTTTCATCATATGTTTCTGAAACAACTAGTGGCACTGTATCCCATTTACCAACATATCAAAGTTCTTGATTGTTGCATGCATAATTAGAGTTTCCCACAAGGCACTCAGTGCAAAAACAAGATTAATCCCTTGTGTCTAATGTCCATCCATGGCGAGTATTTGAACTCCTAACACAATGCAAAGATCTTGTTTTTTCTACCCTCTTGCATCCATGCATTGATCTTATGTCCACACCTAGATACATGTACACCAACAAACTTATGTGAATAAATATGTATATATATATATATAAATTTTAAATTTAAATAAATTCAATTTTTTGATTTAATGTAATTTATACATACCCGATATCTCCCAAAACACTCTATGTGGAATGTGTTGGTTTGTTCTTGAAGATGTGTCGACCACATTCGATGCAAAGTGTTTCTTGCACCATTCAACAACATCATGTGCATTGTCTATACGATCTTCTAGATAACTCATTTGATTCTTTCTTAAAGCTCGTTTGATGCAAGCTCCTGCTCCATCATGCTCACCCTTTCCATGCCCACTCTAAAAAAAACTCCAAACATGTGGTATTTTGTAGATTTTATGATATCTACAAAGCGCATAGAATGGCCGTGAAGATTTGAATTGTGCCACACATCCATCTGACCATACAAAATTATTTTCAAATTTTACACCCCTGCTTTTCAAATTCTCAAAAAATATTGTAAAGCAATGTTGGACAAAAAGCATGTCATGCTCTTTATCATCACTAATATAAAAGTGATATTCTTTCTTAATGGCTCATACTTCATTTGTACTCTCAACACCATACAATTCTGATTGTGCATGTCGATAACACACATGAACCATAATAGTGATCTGGTTTGAAAAGTAATACTCTGATTGAATCTCCTTTTGATGTACAAAGGAGTAATTTTCTACAAAGTCAACTACTAATAGTTCAACCTTGTGGATTCTTTCTCAAAATTTGTTTGCAACTTTACAAATGTGTACCTGTGTGAGTAAAATATGTGAATAAGTAATAAACCACACAATCAATGAAACATTACATGAAAAAGAATTCAAATAACAATCTAATCAAATTGAAACAAATAAACTCTCTAAAAACAATACTTACCTCTTGCAATTTATTGTCTTTGTTAGGTCAATATCCTCAATTCTTGAAGGAAATTCAGCCAAACTTCCACATGTCTCACAAATTCATTTTTTGCAGTTTATTTGAGGTCCATTTTCATGATCACATAATATAGACTTTATGAAAAAACTTGCCTATTTAGGAGGTGCATTTTGAAACCCACATATTTCTTCTCTCATCTTTTGAAACACCTGATAGTAGAGATTAAATTCAATATGATAACGACAACAAAAAGTTTCAAAAAACTTGTTTATCTTCACATAATATGGCTTTAACCTTTGAAATATTGTTTTCCCAATCTTTATATGAGGATATGCATTACAAAATTTCATATACATCTCAAATTGTGTTATGTCTAGCCAATGTTTTATATAATTTTCATAAATACCAAGTCCAATCTTGTGTCTCATAACATCTCTAGTATTTGATGATGGATGAGTCTAATCATGCCAAAAACCTGAGACCAAGTTCCTAACAACATCTTCAATCCCATCAGAATGGGGAGATCTACACATAATTTCCCAATTGCCTTCTAAACTCTCATCCAAAAACTTTCTCTTTTTCTCATATTTTATTAATGTGGTTCTACTATAACCAATTTCAGTTGAAAGTGTAGGCATTTTTCTTTTTCTTGCTATATATTGATGTACAATAGATGTCAACATCACCCTTCTTATAGTGGCCTTATCCATTGATCGAGATCCTTTCCCAATGGAATCTAAACCCTTTTTAACATTTTGAACAATATCCTTTTGTAATCCCATGTCTTTCTTCTTATTTGATGCCGAATGTACACCCAGCAATTGTAATGACTCTTTGAGCTCATCATGAAGAAGTAAACATGATAACAATTGGGTTTTTTCAAGTGTATCAAGATGATTGAAATGATGATTGATTATTCCATTTACAGATTCAATCATTGACCTATTTCTCTTATTATAAGGCTGGTTGGCATAATATTTCAGTTTATCCATATCCATTTCAAGTAAATGATCTAAATTTCTATGAGAAATTTGTTTCCTCACCTTTTCAGCTAGTTTTATATGCTCATCCATACCAGTAGGAGGAAGTGATCCTAACCCCTCTCCAACATGCATTGTTTGAACTTGGGCCTCCTCCCTATCTTCAAGGACCACGTGTTCTTGAGCAGATTCATTTGATCCAATGTCTAGATTTGGCTTGACTTGAGATGAGAACTTCCTGCTTGTTGAGCCCTTCCTACATGTCACAAAATATTTTGCAAACAAAAGTGAGAGATGATGCTATATAAGTGAAGTTTATGTATGCAAGCAAACAAAGTGATAAGACATGATGCTATAAGTGAGAGAAGTTTATGCTAGTTTTATATGATCATCCATACCAGTAGAAGGAAGTGATATTGACCCCTCTCCAACAAGCATTGCTTGAACTTGGGTCTCCTCCCTAACTTCAAGGTCCATGTGTTCTTCAGTGGATTCATTTGATCCAATATCTAGATTTGGCTCAACTCCAGCTTGAGAAATTCTTGCTTGTTTGAATTTACATGCAAGAAAAGAAAATGAGAGACTTTGAGTTATCTAAGTGGAGTTGAAACAAATAAAATCAAAGATTCTTTAACTTAAGAATTCTATGGAACAAAAGCAATTGGAAATAGATGATAAGGAATTTAGGGAATGTCTATGCAAGATGACTATTGAAAATATATTTATAAGTAAAACAAATTGAGGTGTTAATAAAAGTCCTAAACACACACTTGAGAGAGAGAGAGAGAAGAAACAAGCATGTACCTTGTTTCTTTCTATGATAATTTTTCCAAGTTTTGTTCACGCCTCTTTTGTTCTTCTTCTTTTGACAATTTTCGTTGAGACACATTTTTTCTTTTTCTTCGTTGTCCCATTTTCTTCTTCAACTTAAAGATGACTCAAAACAAGTCCTCTACCAACTTAGTTAAATTCTCCTCCAAATTTTTCCTTAATTGATAAAAATGAAAAGTTGTCTCTCTAATATTTGCCTCCTGATAAATGTGCAAAAACCTCTTCTCCAAAATCTACGCTCCAAGTGATATAAATGTGAATTAATCTTGCAATTTGATATCTAGAATAATGAAAAATAAGCTTCTATTTATATGCATATGGGATGGGAAAAAATTATTCTAGTGTACATGGAATAACTAGATCCTAGTTTAAATGAATCAAGTAGTAAACAAACAAGTTATTTCATTGTGGAGTTTGTTGTTATTTAATGCATAGGTATGCACAACATATCTAGTAATTTTAGAATTTTGTTAAAGTGTCAAAAATGTATAATAGAGGTATAATTTGAATTGAATTTTCTTAATTATATTTGAATTGAATTTCAAGTTACTTGTCAAAAAGATTATATTTTGTTCTCAACTCAATGGTTCATGTTGCTTAAGTCATTTAAAAAAATATTTATTGTGATCAACATTAATGAACTTAATTATAAAGTGACATTGATTTCCTAAAATTCTACTAGAGATCAAATGTATATCATATAAGGAAATGTAAGTTGTAAGAGATAATCAAATAAGCAAACATGTATGTATATTGAATATTTAAAGCAAATGCATACATATATCATGTAAACATGTAACCATAAGAAAACACATGTACATACATGTAAAGAGATTCAATGTATAAACATAACACATGTTATAAGCAAAGAGGCAAATGCATGTATATATCATATAAGAAAATGTATGTACATATTATTTAAGAAAATGTAAATTAGAGATCATCAAATGTCGAATACTAAAGATCAAAAAATAAGCAAATGTATGTATATCATATAAGCAAATGCATGTTAGAGATCATCAAATCTCGAATACTAAAGATCATCATATAAGCAAATACATGTAGTAAAGATCATAAATCTAGTGTGCAGGGCCTAATATGAATTTTGACTCCTAGTCGAACGACCATCTGAATGAGAATGGTCCTACTTTGATGGATGTGTTGAGCCCTGCAAATAAAATTGTGTAAAAATGTGTTAAATACATATAATTTATATTAAATAAATTTTATGAAAGTTATTTTTAAATGAACTTTTATTTTTAAATATCTATCTAGATCTATGCATACATATTGCATGTACATATACACGTGTAGATATAAAAATTTAAAACTCACATGTGCATTGGCAACAGATTCATCCACAGAGTCACATTTATCATGTACACGATCTGAACCAAGGCTAGGAGTGACATGAGGTATGTCCACCTGTAACAATATATATACACATATATCAACTTACATGATTATCTAGTTAAAACAAAAATTTAAAAATAATTAAAAAAGAATTGAAACATGCACATGGACACATACATGCATATCATTTGATATCTGATGACCTAAGTCCTCTAAAACGGTCGCCTCCACCATATCCACCAAACGGTCAAGCGATGAATCAACATGTGCATCCATCCAATCTATCCCATGTCATACTATAAATGATGAATGTAGAGGACTATGAAGGTGAGATGGCATCGGTGATGATGAACCAAAACCAATCAACATATCAGTAAAACCCATAGTTCGTGTAGCTGCCGAATGAACTGTAGGTGGATCATGATGTGCACTAGTGCTCGGCTGAGAGTGATGGGATCCTGGAGCTGAATGGAATCCGTGTGCCAAATGATCTTTGACATGCTCTATACCGATCCCATAGTCTGATGCAATGTGGGCATATGCCTCCAACAGGTCCTCAACCAAACAATGTAGAGTCTTGCATGCCATATCTCCTATAAGTGCATCAAGTTGTGTGGGAGTAGGGATGTCGGTCGATGTAAAAGGATCCATGGTGTTCCACTATGCTAAAAATGGTGTGGATTGGGAATGTTTGGACATCAAATACTGACCTACACGATCATCATATATCCTAGTGGTGGCAGCCACAATGTCACCTATAGTGTCAATTGCTTCCTTTTGGGAAGCAATGACAACCTTATCTACTATGGGGGCTAGAGCTGGGGTGAGAGCAGGAGACCTCTCGCTAACCAATGCCCTAAACACTGGGGTTGGTCTATCTGCTCGACGATAGGTGGGCCTATCAAGAATCCTGCCACACCCCTGACCAACATATGGTGGAATGTCTAGGTAGTTAACTTTGAGGCCCAAATGGACCTCATCATACAATTGCTAAACAAAATATAATGGAATCTGGTCATTGTTTGGGTATTGACCATGTGCTACTAGAAATTGTGGGTAGATCAATTCATCCATAGCACGATCGACACATCTAGTGACCTAGTATCCCCTAACCTTACGTACATTTTGATAAAAAGGAAAAAAAGAGTTTTTTATCATTTCTTTGGTCACACTATCCTGTATTTGTTTAAGGGGAACATCACCATGTACTTCTTCCTGCATGCGGGAAAGAATAGCAGCTACTCTATCTAGGGAAAATGCACTAGTCCTCTCAAGTTCATCTCTTAGTTTTTCTAAACTATGTAATATTGACATGCATGGTTAGGAATATATCCCTAAGTCTGCACCCTGTGCTAATGAGTCTCTCAATTTTTTAATCTCATTAGTGGTATTTGCAAACAAAGAATCTAGAGGTGGAACATGATCTACATTTTCCATGTTATATATATGTATGTACACCTAAAAGAGCAATGAGACCTTGGTAAATAATATATCTAGATAAAGGGAATACAAATCTAAAACGGTTGTAATAATTCATCTACTCATCAATAATATTTTCATACCATTAACAAAAAAAAATTCAACATCTATCATAGTTTTTAATAATTTCAAAATATTCAAATTACTAGATTGCACACAAAACATAATCTAAAACAATTCTAAAATTTAAATTTAAAACATAATCTAAAATAGTTCTAAAATTTAAATTACTAGATTGCACACAAAGCATCATTACTTAACATTGGTGGTCATGTAAAATCAATCCAATCATTATTGAAGGCACAAATAAGAGAAGGAAATGAGACAGATGATAAGCTTGTAAATATAATTTCTAATGAGTCTAAATTTGATTATATTATTTTACAAGAAGTAAAATTGGTAACATGTAACCATAATTGAACACTTTAATTTATTTAGAAGGATGCTTTTATTTGGAAGCTAGTCATTAGAATAATAGACATGATCTATGAAATTTGATTGATAAGTATATGATAGATTATGCGATTGACTCTACTGTTTACCCATGTTATAAATTATTTTAAGTTATTTATAAAATTAACCTAGCTATTGTTTGACATTATTTGTCTTTATGCATTAAAAGATTACCAATGGATATGTCCCTTATAAGGTTCAATGTAATGATGGAAAATAAAGATGAAAAGTATTGAGGACCTATATTTTATTTTAATGGCATAATAAGATAGTTCCTTCTACTAGCAAATGAAAAATCATATGTGCTTCATTGTTTAATTATTGAAATTGACACCCTATGATTTGACAGAAATTAGGATATATGGATTGATCTAAATGGAGCTATATCAACTAATTGTAGATCTATTATAAGTGACATAAATCCTCAATGTCTCATTTGTAAATTAAAATATGGGGATGATGTGGCTATTTTAAGGGCCAAAATTTCATGTGTTAATAGCATAAACATATAACATTTTTTTTTTTTGGGAATTTGTACCAAATACCTTTTTCCAAACACAACTTTTGTTTAAAATACCTCAAGACCTATGAATGAAATTAAAAATTTCCTAACTTAAAGACAATTAAGGAAGGTCTTAATGTCATATGTGGCTTCCTTTGCCTATTATATAAAATTAAACTAAAATAGCTTTTAAGAAATAGTTCCACAAAATTAGAGGGGTCCAACCATGTTTTCAATTAATTTAAAACTATTATTTTAAGATTTTTTAAATTTTAAATAAATATATAAATTTCTTACATTATTTTGAATTAAAATGATAATAGTGGACATAAATTACACAAATTGAATGTTATTAAAATTTTGGTTAAAAAGTAAGAAGGTTAACCTTTAAAGCCATTGAGGAAGGTATTGAGCTACTACAAGCGGTTTATCCATGAAGGGCTTGAAGTCTCATAAAGAAAGTAAATACAAGAGGAAGGAAAATATAGATGATTTCCTCACAAGTATATAAATGTTTCTACTTGATTATTTATTTCATCCTAGAAGGAAACTATAAATGTTGTTTATCCTATAACTTTTATCTTATAAATAATCTTAGATGCATGTGACTTGTTAGCTTCCCTTTTCATTTACTCATGTAATTTAAGAAATCTATTATTAGAGTTGCATATGGGAAAAAAATGAGCTCCCCTCCACTAAGGGCTTATTTTTTTCTTATACCAATTTGAGAATTTTATTATTTCAACTCTTAATCCTAATCAAAATGTGGTGAAGGGGAAATAATACCCATCCAATAAGTGTTCCCCAATCCCTTGAAAATGAAAACTTGTGTATTATCCAACTTGGCTATCATTGTTAGGATTCTAGCTTCTAGTTCTACTATTTCTAGAATAGTACTAGAGCCTAGATTGATGGCTCCCTTCTCTCTCCTATGGGTGAGGATCCCTCTAAGATTGGTTGTTCCACCTCTTTGAATGAGATTAGCAACAAGGTTTATGAGTGTGTTAAATAGGGAAAGAGGTTGGGTATATAATGTACTTTAGACATGGTTGTTGAATGTAAAATTATTTAGACCATGAGAGGGTTGAACAATTTAAAAAGAATTGGAAGACAACTATAATATATAACATAGCATCCTTAAATGGTTCAAATTTTAAATGAAACAATGAAAGAAAAAATAAGAAAACAAAGATTAGTGTAAAATTATTTGAAAACAATTGGGGATAAAAATTTCTAATTTAATAGTTGTTAACATAAATGAACTTCAAAATAGGATTATGTAAGTGAAAAAAAAGTTCTATTGCCTTCATTGAACCTAAATTTATCTAGTTAAGATATGTCTAAACTTAAGAATTCACACTAGAATATCAATATTCCGTAAGAATCTCATAAAGAGGATGAATTTAATGGAAGATAATATAAAATCCTCCATATGAGGATGAATTTTATCATTACATTATGAGTTAATCATCTCAATTATATAGCCAAGAACATCAAAAAATTATAGATTGGAAAGCAAAATAATCACACATTTATCATATTTTTATATGTATAAAGTTTAGATACCATCAAACTATTTAAACTTATAGATTGCATAAAGCTATAAATTGAATCATTAAAACTAATTTATTAAGAATCAAATCTAATAAAGTTTGACTTCATATTGCATACTTGATATAAATATCTCACTAATCCAACCATAAATTTTATATATGTTAAAAATATATATAATAACAATTTATACAACTTCTAATTATGATAATAAATCTAGAATCAAACATGACCCAAATGTAGGATACATACAAGAATCTTAATCTATACCATTATTTTGAGTTTGCTTTAATAGAAATTGTAAAAAATTATAATCATGAAAAAAACAATGAATAAACTAAGGATCATTTTAACAATGGTGAATTAGTGCCTAAAGATTGGCATAAAAAATTATAATATTCAACATTCTCATCACAAATGATATATGAAAACTAAGGATCATTTGGTTATATATTTTCATAGATTTAAAATTTGAATATTTATTACTGTAACATGTTCATTACAATTAGATTTTTAAATAATATTGTAATAATTTATTATGTCTTTGAAATTTGTTTTGTGGATTTTAATTTTGTTTTTAAAATTTAAGTTAGAGTAAGTTGAATCTAATGAGAGACCTTAAAAATATTCAAGTAATTTATGTTTACCTTAAAATTACGATTATTGTTCGACTAAATAGATTATTGATTGTATTTAGATATCAAAATTGGAAATAGTTTAAAATTATAGAACCATATTATCCTTTGATACAAAAAGCTATGTCAAGGATTATTTGTATCTTCCTCATAATTATGTTTCACATATTGAATATTTTAGGGAGGATTGTGTGGATGATTTGAAAGTTGAAGCAAAGATTGGTTGAGATTGACAAAGGATATTTTGATAAACTCCAAAATCCTAAGAATAGAGAAGATGGCGAGTCATATTCTAATAGACATTATCTTCACTCATATTCAAATGGAACCTCTCCAAACAATATATTGGATTGCAAAATAAGTAATAGATATATATGAACTTTCTCCTAATCCCCCTCCATTTACCCCACCATTAGATATGCATATTGTTATTCACCTACTCAAGTTTTATGAGACACTAGGTGGCTTTGTAAATACATCAAAAATATTATGCATGATGTCTAAGAATTTAATTGTGATGGATTGATATATTCCAAGAATTTATAAATGAAGTATATATTCATATATATGTATTTGTTTGAGTGTTTAAAATTAGTTAAAAAAATTCTTTAATGGATTTATGCAAATATGACATCTTAGAAAGATAATTTCATGTCATTTTGGTGAAGGTCATAACTTAACTTTTAATTTATCATTTATGGAATGACATCTTCGAGAAGTTTATATAAGGCCATAGATGGCCCACTTTTTGAATTAAATTTAGTTATTGAATTTGTATTTTTTGGATGCACATTTAGATTTAGATTTACATGCCAAAGTCACAATGTCCTACTCTTGATTAAATTCCTACAAGAAATTAAGGAACTTGGGATACCCACCTCCAAATGGTCTTGGAATGGATGCATTTAGATGGAGAAGGATTTAAAAAAGATCATGGTACTTGTGGACCCCTCAAAGGCATGATATATAACACATGAACTTTATTTATGAAATTTGGTCTTTAGTTGTTGGCTTCTAGTATGAATGTTATCATTCTTAGTTGAGACTCTCAATCTTCCATTGTCGGTTTCTAGTGTGATTATACAATATGAGCCAAGTATTAATTTCTAATGTTAATTATTGAAAGAAGGTATATAAATTATTCGAGCATCTTAATTCTCATACAAAGTTGTCTTAGTCAGTTTCTCAATCTATGAGTTCCATATATTTGTAAATTTTCCTTAATATAAAAAAATATTTTATTTCATTAATTAACCTATCTATTCCATGTTACAAAGGATGCTCTTATTTTAAATTATAAGTTTCTAATTCAAAATTAATTAGTAATTCAAGATAGAGTACACACAATTTCTTTAGTTAAAATAAAATAATATTCTTATTTCCATGAGAGTTATGTAGAATGGTAGCTTGATGTCTCGGAAATATTTCTTTCATACATACTAAGTTTGTATCATTACATTATGAGTGGATCATCTCAATTATATAGCCAAGCACATAAAAAATTTATAGATTGGAAAGAAAAATAATCACACATTTATCATATTTTTATATGTATAAATTTTCTACCATCAAACTATTTATACTTATAGATTAAATTATTTTTGAATTTGGTTATTTGGGTTCAACATGTCATGCTATAGGATTTTCTTGTGTTTTCACCATGTTGTCATGTGTAGATAGCTATGTATTTTATAGGTTTAGGAATTTTAGAGGAAGGCAAGGTTGAAAAAAATGCATAAGGATGAGATGGAGCCTTGTTTACCTTAGGATTTGGTTGAGGCTCCCTTTGGGCATAATAGAGAGGTGGTTGGTCCTCTTGTAGACATGACTAATTTAGAAGGTCTTGTCAGGAGAAATCTAGAGGAGATTGGTAGAGACAAGAATCATGTTAGAGATGGATTATTTGGAGTTCATTGCCTCTACCATTCTCTTGAATTGCAACATTCACCTCTTGGCATTCCTTCTAATAATTTAAAAATATGAAGAAGGTTCAAGTTCAGAAGATTATAGGAACCCTTTATTCCCTTTGGTCTCAAGTTTGGAAACTAAAGATAGAAACTCCATTACAAAGGAACTAGGTTCATTCATGGAAAAGGATAAGGTTGACAATAAGATAGAGTTCCTTGAAGAATTTTGGATTCAAGTTGTGAAATGATAGATCTACTAATGTTTTTGGGAAAATGACCCTCTTTATTAGATACATTGCCACTATTGGTGGAGTATTTCTAATTGGATGTTATTTTTCTAACTTACAACTATATTTTCGTTGTTGTTGTTCCATGCCAATATGATTGATAATTTTTTGTCTCTTTATTGGTCTTTGTAAAAGGGTGAGGCCCTTTCAAAATTTCTATTTCTAATTCATAAATTCAACCAAAAGTATTTACCCTAAAATTAAAATATAAATTTAAACTTTAAAATAATCTTTTTTGATATTATATAATAGCCTCATGTATTTAATTTATAAATCCTATTATTCTTTATGTTTAATTTCAAAATTTTAATGCTCTCAAGTATAGGTTACAAGTACATTCTTTACATTTTTTCTCTTTCTTTTGTACTATTTTGTATATGGGTGTCTTATATGCATTTCCTCAAACATATAATTTCAATCAAACATGGTGATGAAAACAACTCTATGCAAAAAATGGGTTTGTTGAAAAGGCTTTAGAAACTTTCAAGTAAATGCAAAATTGGCAGCTGTAAAGTCAAATTCCACAACATTCCCTCTGCTTTTGCCAAAATGGGAGCTTTGGATAGGGTATGGACATCAAACAAATCACTAGGTAAGGTTTTAGAAACATTAAATCAAATGAAATTAGCAGGTGCCCTGGTAGAAATGTATGCAAAACATGGAAGCATAGACAAGGCACGCTAATTGTTGGACAGAGTTTAGAAATGGGTTTGTAAATTTTTTCAAGCAAATGGAATTAGCAACTACAAAGCCATTTATTCAACACTCCTTGCCCGTGACAAAGTTGGAGTTTTGGAATAAGGTATGAACATTCATCAAAGCATAATAGAAATTAAGTTTGTTGAAAAGGATTTATAAACTTTCAAGCAAATGGAATTTCAAATCTACAAATTTGAAACATTTCACATTTCACATTTCACATTTAGGGTTTAAAAATTTCTCAAACAAATGCAGTTTCAAATCTATGAAATTTGAAGTTAACCAACCTGCTGAGCTATGGAGGTCAGGTTGATGAATTGTGGCTTGAGCTGGTGCACGTTTTTCCCCTAGGATTTTTTTTTGTCGTTCGGTTCGTTGTTCACGTTCAATGTTCTCCACATGCACAAAACATAGAAAATTAATGTTGCGACAGTGACAATTTTCATTTTGTTTATGCCCTATTTCAATGGGTTCAGTCGAACACTCATTCGATTGAACCCCATAAAATATTAGTTTTTTATTCATCTGATTGGGGGTTCGGTCGAATAGGTGGTTCGACTGAACCAATAGGTTTGAACGAACACCCAAGATGGTTCAGGAAAACCAAATAGTTAGATCGAACCCCTTAACATTGTGGAAAAACAAAAAAATCAAATTTCCTTCCTTCTTAAAATTGTAAACCACTATTGTGGCTTAACCCTTAATCAAAGTCATTAGCCACTTTTAGCATGCCTTTTTTGGTCAACCTTTTCAATTTCCTTTCTTAGTATTGACCCTCTTTCCCATGTGAATTTTAAATTCACATTTATTCCTCCTAGAATCTCCTCTTCCCATGCATCTTCTAGAATATTTTGACTTGTCACATCAAGGCACACGGGGACAAAGGCTTCCCTTTTTGGAACCTTGTCTTTTCCATGAGATTCTTGCAAGTATGTGAATTTTTAATTCACATTTATTTCTCCAACTACTTTCCCTTTTCCCATGGAGATTTTTGAGGAATTCTAAAATTCCTCAAAAGTCACTTTCATTCCCACTTGGAAACAAGAAGTTCCTTTTTGAGGAAATATTCTCATCCCCCAAGGTACTTGTACTTCTTACACCTCATGTACCCTCCTTCCACTTCATTTACACATCACCATCCCTAAGCCATCTCACATTCCACATGTTAAGATGTGAGGGCCTGTGAATCCTCAACTCACCATAGCCCTTCATCTTGACCTTGTTGCATGAATCTCAACTGTTGAATTCTCTAGAGAATTCAACTTCCTTTATAAATACCCCCTCTTTTCTCTCATTTAGGAACTTTGCATTCCATAGCCAAACTCTTGCAAATTTGTCACTTGAGCCATACTTAGCTATTTTTTGCATTTTGCTCTCACCATTACACTTGCATCCATTTTCATCCACTTCTCATCTATTTCTCAATCATCTTGCATTTCATATCAACATCTTTTTCCATCCAAGGAGCATACACAAAATAAACCATCAAGGGCCAACCAAAGGATCGATTCAAGACAAGGTATAATCAGCTTCTTTTTGTTATCATATTTTGTTTTGAATCTAACTAGGCTAATCTTGAGGTGTTAGGTGTTTTTATTGTTTCTTGCATATTTGTTCTTGTTGCTCGTTTCTAGAACAATATTTTTTCTTGGTTACATTTCTAGCACACCTAGTGGGACCAATAGATGGGTCCTGTTCTTTCACGTTTTCTATTTTTTTACTGTTTGTAGGTGTAGGTTGCAGAGGGGCGAACCCAACCTAGCAGAGGGGTGTACCTGACCTCCAGGGGTGAACCTGACCTATCTAGGGGCATACCTGACCTCCAAAAGCAAACTTGACCTAGCAGACAGGTGAACCTGATGGCCATAGAGACCTAAAATTTGTAGTTTTCACAAAGGGGCGAACCTGGCCTGTCTAGGGGCATACTTGACTTGTCCAGGGGCAAACCTGACATGTCCCGGGGCGCACCTGACCTTTCTAGGGGCATACATGACCTGTCCAGGGGAAAACTTGACCTATCGAGGGGCGTACTTGACCTATCTAGGGGCATACCTAACCTATAGGGGCATACTTGACCCAGCAAACATGCGAATCTAACCAAAGACAACTTTTTCTAGAAGGTAAAAAGTGAAATTTAAGCACTATTTTTGACTGTTTTGAGTGTTTCTGACCCCCTAATGTGTCTTGTTTGTGTTTGTGCAAGCATCTAATCAAAATTTAGCAAGGAACAAGAAGAAAAATCACTAACAAGTTTCCTTGCAAGGCTATTTATTTATCAATTGTTGCTTGTTGTTTCTTAATAACTTAGGCACATAGCTTAACTAGGGGTGTCAATTTACCTTGTGTGTTGTGCTTGTTGGTAAGCTATTTGACGTATCCAATCCCCTTGTGCCATTTGTTGATCCTGGGTGACGAGAAATCGTAGCTAACCAAGTCATTTGAATTACCCTTTTTCTTTTCTAAGCGAGACCTGCTTGGGGATTTCATCACCCCAAGGGATGATTCCAACCATGCGTACCAATGAGGTATAGAAAGGGGAGAGAGCGAAAGTTATACTTCAATCCAACTATGTCGTAATGGGTGAAGCGTCGGGATGGCATGAAGAGTTGGTCCGAGATTTTCGTATCTCGCTAATCACGCTTGTGATAGGTTGGTGTTCACGGTTTGGGCTTCACGTATCGGGTGTATATCGAGGACTCCCTAGAAACCATGTTCATCCTAGAATAGAAGAATTTGTTAGCCATACCCATTTCTACTAGACTTAGGATCGTTTTGTCTGAACTATCTTCTTTGTGCGAAACCAGTAATTTTTTGTTCAGTCGAGTTAGCCTTATCCTATGAATGTTGTTTGTTGTGTTTTGGGTCCTCTGCCTTAGTCTTTTGTCCAAAAAACAAGTTCAGATTTGTCCACAGGTGTACTTGACCTCCAGGGGTGAACTTGACCTCTTGTAGGGGCATACCCGACCTTTGAACCAACCCCTTTTCAACCTGTTTTAGTCAGTTTCAATCAATCTTCAATCCACAGGCATACCTGACCTTTAGGGGCGAACCTAACCTCTTGCAGGGGTGTACTTGACCTCTAAACCAGCCCCTTTTCAACCTATTTCAGTTAGTTTTGATCAATCTTCAGTCCATAGGCGTACTTGACCTTTAGGGGTGAACCTAACCTCTTATAGGGGCGTACCTGACCTCTGAACCAATCCTTTTTCAGCCTATTTCAGTTAGTTTTGATCAATCTTCAGTCCATAGACATACCTAACCTTTAGGGGAGAACCTAACCTCTTATAGGGGCATACCTGACCGCCAAGGGCAGACCTGACCCTTGAACAGTCAGTTGTGTCACCCTGTTTTATCATTCTAAACTCTTGTTTCATCATTTCGAGTGCCCATTTTTCCATTCTAAGTGACTGTTCACCCATTCCGAGCATTCGTCTCCCCATTCTGAAGGCCTATTTCCCTTAATCAAAAATCCATTCATCCATTCAGAGTCATCATTTATCCAATCTAAGTATCCATTCATTCTTTCAGACTGTCGCTCACCCATAGTCATTCTTTCATTTTGATAGTCGTTCTTCCATTCTGAAAATTGTTCCTTTGTTTCGGGTTGTCGTTTCTTTGTTTTGAGTTGTCATCTACCCAATTTGGGACCTCATCCATCTATCTCGATAGTCGTTCTCTCATTTTGGACTCCCGTTTCCTTGTTCTGAAAGGCCACTCATCTTTTTTGAATTGTCATTTCCCTCACTTTGGAGATTGCTCTCCCATTCCGCTAAACTTCGTTTGAAGTAGTTATCTGACTTGACCTAGGTGTCTGAGCTTGATCATCATCCTTCAAAACTGGCTTAGAATTGTTATCCATCCTAAGTCAGTCATCCTTATCATCCCTATCAATCCACTTCCATGTCAAGTTGGATTCGACGTCGTCATCATACATCCATCTCTTAATCGATAAATCAACACCTTATGTTACCAAGGATAATTTTTTAACTTGGTTTAGAACCCCTTCACCATCCTAGTCTTATCAATCGCTTATCAATCCAATCCAATCTTGTCATCAATCCAATCCAATGCTATCTCATCAATCATCTTATCAATCAATTCGGTTCGATGCGATTTTACCAACCATTTCATCAATCAATCCAATTCGATCCCATTGATCGTTTATCGAATCGAATCCTTTATCAATCATCCACGCCAATCCTATCAAAGAAAACAATCCACTCTGATCTAATCAAATTGAATCCGTTATCAATCATCCAATCCAATCCTATCAAGCCACATCCTTGTCGGCTAATCCACCATCTAATCAGATCAATCCAGATCATCTTAAGCATCCTAGTCCATTATGTCGTCTTGCATGCCCATTCAGACCCAGTCACAAACAAGGAAAATGGCCGAGCAACAAGCCCAAAATTCCCAACCGAATATCTCTCAAGATCCCAATAACGGTATGAATATCCTTCGAGATCCCCAGAATGGTACATCATCATAGTCCAACACTGACAATCAAAACACATCATCACCTGGAGATGAGAACATGGTCAATCAGCCTAAACTCACACTTGAACATTTTAGTAACCCCACCAATGTGCAATCGACAGATCGCCTGTTCAAAAAAATATGGGGAAGAAATCTTGGCCCACCTAATTGAAAAAGGTGTCAAACCTCCATTAGGTGTCGACCTATCCAAGTATAGTAGTTCCACATCTAAGATACCCCAAGGTTCACAAAAAGCACCAGGTGGTTCATACATCCCCAATGTTCCTCCAATGGAGGGTTGGCATCAACCTGAATTCGGCAACGTCATTCTTTATCACGTTAACAATCCCCCATACCCCACAATCTTAGTCATGGGGGCTCCTCAAGTATCTGATCCCAATAATCCTTTTGCCTACAGCATGCCACAAAATGTTTCGCAACCTTGGCCATTAATGCTGACAACACCACCCCTTTCAAATCAACCTCTAGTCAACGTTGGAGGAAACCCTTTTACCATATTTCCTCCACCTCCTGGGGCCACAAATCTACCACTGCCTTTGTACACATCTCAACAGCTTCCCCAATCTAGCATACCACCATAATTACCTCTACAAGGTACATCCCGACCAAATGTTCCTGTTGGTACCCAAAAACCTCCTTTACAGAATGGCTCTACATTATCTCAACCACCTCATCAGTAATAACCCCCACATAATCCTTTAATTTCTTCACAACAACCACCACACCAATCACAAGGAAATCCATCCTGACCTCTCACCCAGACCATATCCCCGTTCCTCACATCCATTTTACATCCGCAAGTTCAACCACAACACAACATCCCATCTCGGCCCACGCAACAACCAACATCACATCAACCTCCCCAACACTATTACTATCATAACCAACAATAGTTCCAGCAAAAACCACCCTATGTGGCCTCCCAATAGTCACAACAATACTTTTAGTACTAGCAAACCAATCCGCAACACCCCATTCAAGCTCCTTAGCATTCTGTCGCACATTCTTATCAAACAAATTCATACTATACCTCGCAACAACAACCCCAGTACCAACAAACTCCCTCGGCATATCAGCAAGGGATATCATCATCTCACTATCAAAATCCATATGTCAACCTTCAGACACTATCTCAGCAGGACCCTTCGTCATCCTACCACCCATATCCATCCAACCCATCTTCCTTGACTCCTATGCCACTGGTCAACATGGATCTGTTGGAAATCAAAGCTGCTTTAAAAGATCTCTGAGCTGGGATTGGTAAACAATCATTCAAATTTGAAGACATATGTCCTTATCCATTCAATTTATTCATCTCATTGATCCCCTTCCCTAAACACTTCGAAATACTAAAATTTGATAGATACAAGGGAAACAAAGATCCTAAAGCCCACCTCCAAGAGTTTTACTCCCAATGTCAAGAGGTTATGTACAATGATAACTACCTCTTGCGTCTCTTCCCATGGATCCTGATGGGATATGCCTTGGATTGGTTTATGGGTCTGGAATGCGGTTCCATCAAATCCTTCATAGATCTTTAAGAAAAAATTGCTTCTTACTTCTCCTTCAATCTAGAAAAATACATTGATACCTTGGACCTTCTTAAGGAGAATAAGTGTGATGGTGAAACCTTTACTATCTACCTCCAAAGGTGGCGAATGTTGGCAAGTTGAATGAAAACCCCTCTCAAGGAGAAAGACATGAACACCCTCTTTATGGAGAACTCACATCCCAACAGGGCTCATAATTTTAGGTTACACTATGTCACCACTTTCGCTAAAATAGTGGAAAGAGGACCCATCCTTGAATGCACCCTTATTGCCAAAGGGCACATCAAGATACACAACCATGAAAAAGAAAGGCCATCTGGCGATAAGTCACACTTTTAGAACAAGAACAAAAATGTAGTGAATGATGGTGTCACTGACACTAAACATGTCCAAGTAGCCAATACATCCCAGAGGAAACAACCATCTATACCCAATGAGATATCCATGCCATGGGGGGCATCTCGTCCTCCTCAATAGTTGAACCAGAATAGTCAAGGGAATGGAAAACACTAGTATAATCAATTAGGAGAACCCTTGAGTGTCATCTTCAATAAGTTGTTGTAGGTCAACTATCCGATAACATATCTTGTTACCAAACCACTTGATGAATCCAAGCCTAAACTAGCCTGGTTTAGGGAGAATTAATATTGTGAATTTCATAAGATTAAAGGGCATACTCTGAATAAGTGTCAAGGTCTCAAAAACTATGTCCAAGATCTTATCAATCGAGGAGATATCAAAGTTGACACTAGTCAAGCTTCATCATCCAATGCTCAATTGCAGATCTATCAAAACGCCTTCCCTAACCATAATCAAGGTGCAAGCACCTCCAACAAAAATCCCCAAAGACAACACAAATAAGATAAGCTATAAGAATGTACCCCTCAATTATGATGGCATTTTCAATTACATTGAGCAGGTAGAACCTCGTGTGTCCATGGTACATGTTAAAGCTAAAGATCCCCAATGTGTTGTTGCTACCTAATGATCCCACATTACTGTCCCTGTAGCCTCCACACCCACCCAGCCAAATCTTGTAAACTCTTAGTACAACTTTCTTGATCACTTAGGAAAGACCCCTGCTCAGATCTCAATCTTGGATCTACTTAAGTCTTCTCCCGTGCATCAGGAAATACTCAACAGAGCTTTACAAGAAACTCACATACCTAACGACATCGATCCCTTACGATTCCAAGCTTTAGTAGGACACCTGGCTTTATCTTACCAGCTACACTTCAACCAGAATGACATGCCAAATATTGATGCCAATCACAACCGTCCCTTACACATCGAATTCCTAGTTTCCCGTCATAAAATAAAAAGGGTCCTGGTAGATAATGGCTCTGCCCTTAATCTATGCACTTTGAAATTCATAAAACAGGTAGGGTATACTCAAGCGGATTTGGGTAATCAAATCATCATGATCAAGGCTTATGATAATGCAGAAAGAAATTCTAAAGGGATTATCAGTCTTCCTATCTAGGTTGGACCTATAGTTCAGTACACTACCTGTCATGTCCTTGATCTGGACTTACCATATAATCTCCTCCTCGACCGCCCATGGCTCCATGCCATGCAAGCCATCCCCTCCACATACCGTCAATGCCTAAATTTCCTGGTTAATGGACAAGAGATCACCATTTGAATACTATTGCACTCTAGAAGCATCATTTCCCCATTTACATTATTTTCCTCGGGTCAAAATGGGGGCATCTCAGTCATCATCCTCTAATCCATCATCCATCACGATAGCCACTCCATCTCCCACCACCAATCCTACCGTCACCAAAGTCCAGATCATTGACAAGGGGTGTGGTGAATATGAAATGCATACAGCTCTAAATGTGGAAACCATGCCACCATCACCACATACATATGGCCAACCTTCGCAGTCTACACCAAAAGAAGACAAAACCATCACCTTTAGTGCTAAAAACATTCCCACTACCACTTTTTGGTCTCCTAGTTTAAAGACAGATGCACCAGAAGAGGATATCAGTCAGGGGTATACCATGAAGAACCCAAACCGATCCTCCTCTAAAGGAATACTTTCAAGAATTATATGCTTGGTCAGCTAAGTTCGTAGAAAAACATAACTACTAAGGCGGGGGCCTAGGTAAGGGAGAATAGGGACGGTTGCAACCTATTGATGTATCAAAGCTTCTACGGAATATAGGCCTCGGATATGAAAAAAAGCATAAAGGCCCTGCAACATCATCTAATACCTGCAATAGTGTTACTGTGGACAATGGTCCCTTGGAATAAATACCCAAGGAAGAATCCGTCATACATGCGTACGATGATATTGATCACACATACCTGTCATCCATGTTTGACTATTTATCCATCTTTGCCATTAGCTTTTCTCTTCACCATCTCGAACTCATTGATTGGGACCTACATGATAGCACACCTTCCAATGTCTCCCTGGATACATATGTCAACCCCATGGGATTGGGGGAGGATGAACACTCCAGTCGCAAAAAATAGAAACAATAAAGATAAAAAATGGCCATCTAGTGAAAACCTCCTCGAGGCACTTCCTGACTTGGGAAAAGTAAAAATAAATGACACATCCGATAGTGAAAACCTCGAAGAGGCGCTAGAGGATGGAGACATTCATCTTCCCCTTGTGGGAACTCAATTATCCACACGGTCATCCATCCTAATTGAAGAAACTCAAGAAGTTAACCTGGGTACTGTTGAAAACCCTAAGATCACCTATGTAGCCAAATCACTATCAGAGCAAGAATATTTAGTCATCGTTCAGCTACTCAAAGATGGTATCATTAACCTTGCTTGGTCATACTCAGATATGCCAGGCTTAGATCCTAATTTAGTAGTTCATCATCTGGAGGTTTGCCTAGATGCCAAGCCTGTCAAACAAAAGCTCCAAAAAATGCATCCACAGGTAGCATTATTAATCAAGAAGGAATTGGAGAAATTACTGGATGTCAGTTTTATCAGAGCAAGAATATTCAGTCATCATTCAACTACTCAAAGATGGTATCATTAACTTTGCTTGGTCATACTCAGATATGCCAGGCTTAGATCCTAATTTAGTAGTTCATCATCTGGAGGTTTGCCCAGATGCCAAGCCTGTCAAACAAAAGCTCCAAAAAATGCATCCACAGGTAGCATTATTAATCAAGAAGGAATTGGAGAAATTACTGGATGTCAGTTTTATCAGACCCATTGACTACTCTGATTGGATCTCCAACATAGTGCCTGTTGCCAAACCAAATGGAGACATTCAGATTTTCACAGACTTCTAGGATCTTAACAAAGCCTGTCTGAAGGACGACTTCCCGTTGCCCAATATTGACATGTTGGTCGACCTTACTCTAGGACATGAGATGTTATCCCTTATGGATGGATTCTTTGGTTACAATCAGATCCGAATTGCACTTGAAGACCAACACAAGACCGCTTTTACAACACCTTGGGGTACTTTTTTCTATAATGTTATTCCCTTTGGTCTCAAGAATGCGGGGGCAACATATCAAAGAGAAATGACTATCATCTTCCATGACCTCATCCATATTATCATGGAAGATTATGTTGATGACTTGCTAGGTAAATCCAAAACTAGAGCAGAGCACCTTGCCATCCTAAAAAAGATCTTCAAGCGGTTAGAACATCACAAGTTAAGACTAAATCCAAAAAAGTGTTTTTGGTGTCACATCAGGGAAATTGTTGGGTTTCATAGTCTCTCGAAGAGGCATTGAGGTTGATCCCGCCAAGGTAAAATCTATTCTGGATATGCTTCCCCCATGCAATCTAAAACAATTAAGAAGTCTCGAAGGAAAGCTACAATCCATCTATCGGTTCATAGCCCAGCTTGCAGATAAGTGTCATTCATTCACCCATCTTCTGAAAAAAGACTCCACCTTCAAATGGAACCAACAATGTTATCTAGGTTTCGATAAGATCAAGGAGTACTTTGTTCATCCATCGATCTTGATGCCACCTATCCCAGGAAAACCGCTCCTACTTTACATCTCAGCCACTTTAGTTGTACTGGGGGCATAATTGGCACAACATTATGAGTCCTCAAGAGAACGGGAAATCTACTACATCATTCGAACACTCGTTGGATATGAATTAAATTATTCAAACATGGAGAAATCTTGTCTTGCAGTGGTCTTCAGTACACAGAAACTCTGACATTACATGCTCAGCCATCTGGTCAAATTAATAGCAAAAATTGATCCACTAAAATATTTATTATCTAGAACCACTTTAAACAGTTGCACGGCTAAGTGGGTCATGCTATTGAGTGAATTTGACATAGAGTACATGGATTGCAAAGCAATAAAAGGACAAGTCATAGCTGATCAGTTGGTCGAGGCACCCCTAGTGGATGCTTACCCTTTGGTCAATGAATTTCCAGATGAAGAAGTTTTCACAGTAATAGAAGCACCTACTTGGACATTGTATTTTGATGTCTCATATACTCATAACGGATCGAGAGTAGGAATTATGTTTGTTACCCCTCAAGGTGACTACATCCCAAAATCATTTAGGATAGCATTCCCGTGCACCAACAACATAGCTGAGTATGAATCCCTCCTCACAGGTCTCTAAATTGCAAAGCAGTGACACATAACTCACTTGAGAGTCTTTGGTGATTCATTGTTGGTCATTAAGCAAGTTAACGATGAATTCCTAACAAAAGATGACAAGCTATTACCCTACAAACGCATGGTGGATGACTTCAAAAAATATTTCACCTTCATACAATTTGACCAAATTCCTAGGGTACAGAACAAAGCAGTTGATGCTATGGCTACTATTGGCTCCCCGATTGACATGCCTAAAGATCGAATATAATGTGAATTCCTTGTGGAACAGCTTTTAATCCCAGCATATGATATCCTTGAGATTGACATGGTGTGTGACATTGTAGGTCCTGCTTCCCCATGGTACCAAGACATATATACTTATCTACATGATAATATTCTACCCCCAGACCTCACATGAAACCAACGAAAATCCTTTACTCAACGTTCAGCCCGATACATCATCGTTGGTGATACGCTTTATCATCATGGGTATGATGGAACCCTCCTTAGATGTTTGGATTAGACTGAAGCCCATACTGTACTAACAAAGGTACATAGTGGTGTTTGTGGGGCCCATTCAAATGGTATGGCCTTGGCCAAAAAGATTCTCCAAATTGGATATTTTTGGACTACATTAGAACATGATGCTTGTGAATTCGTAAAAAAATGCCTTCCCTACCAGCAACATATAGATTTCATTCATGCTCTGACATAGGACCTTCAGCCTCTTCTCACACCATGGCCCTTCTCTCAGTGGGGTTTCAACTTGATTAGCAAGATTTACCCACCATCTTCTGATGGCCACACATTCATAATTACTACTGCCAAGTACTTTACCAAGTGGGTGGAAGCAATGCCACTCTCACAAATCACCAATACTCAAATTTCAAAATTCATCCTTTACCATATTCTTTGTAGATATGGTATCCCATCCACCATCCTCTCAGATAATGGAAAACCTTTCAAAAACCAGGCTATGAAACACCTCTGGGACACCTTTCATATCCAGCATCATTGGTCAATGCCTTATTAGCCTCAGGGTAATGGTCAGGCAGAAGCTACCAACAAGACCCTTATCCGCATCCTCAAAAAGGTGGTCAATAATATTGGTCGAGATTGGAACCTCCATATTCATCCCACTCTTTGGGCGTATCGCACCTCCATCTATACCCCTATAGGAACCACCCCATATTCTTTAGTGTATGGTGTCGAAGCCATCTTTCCAATCGAAGTTGAGATACCATCACTGAGGATTTCTCTGAAGAACCTTATTAGTGAGGAAGATGCTTGTGTTGCACAGCTTGGACAACTTGAATTACTTGATGAAAGAAGAATCAAAGCCTATGATCATCTGCAAGCTTACCAAAACCACCTCAAGCATAACTACAACAAGAGGGTTCGCCCTCGACAGTTCCAGGTTGGTGATGGGTATGTGCAGGATCATGGTGGGCCAAAAAGTGGCAATGAGGAAAAAAACACGTCTTTCATCGACCGAAAAATGTGAAAAGAATGTGTTGACTTTTTTTAGGCTCGGGTGTCACCATACCAAACACCAAACCTAGTTTTACAAATCGGATATCCGATTTGTAAAAAACATATATAAAAAAAGTCAGTTGCTATTTTTAACTTATTTCACAGTGAAGAACCCGCAGGCGCAAAGTGAATTGCTTCCTCGCGTAACGGATATCCAATTTGGGAAAAATCCAATTTGGAAAGGTAATTTTTTTTATTTTTATATGATTTCATTCAATTTTGATTTAGATTTGAATAATTTCATATGGTTTTTTGTGGATTTTTTTAAAAATAGGGTTTTGATTGAATTGAAAAATTGAGTTTATAATAGATTTTGATAAAAAAATGAATGTTTTTTTGGATTTTTTTTCACAATAGGGTTTTTGATTGAATTTTTATGAAAAATTGAATTTAGAATGGATTTTGATAAAAAAATGAATGTTTTTTGTGGATTTTTTTTCAAAATAGGGTTTTTGATTGAATTTTTATGAAACAATTGAGTTTAGAATGGATTTTGATAAAAAAAATGAATGTTTTTTTATGGATTTTGATTTAAAAATAGTGTTTCTTATGTATTTGTATTAAAAATTAGAGAATTTTATAGATTTTTGTTAAAAAGTAGGGTTTTTTTTGGATTTTTTTTAAAAACTAGGGTATTTTTATAATATTTTCATTTATATTGTCTAATTTTAATTAGATTAATAATTTTTTAACTTTAATCAGGCATTATGGCTACCGAGAATGAGAATGCACAATTTCCACTAGTTGAGAATGAAAATCCACCAGTTGAGAATCAAAATGCAGAAATGCCAAATGCTCCACCACCTCTGCAGCTATCAATTGAAGACTTAATTCATGAAAAATTGGAGCAATTGAGGGGAATTTGTGATGTTTATAAGAAAATCCCTCGATTATCCCATATGTCAACCACATTGACATGAATAATTACAAATGTAGAAACCCTCTCCACCCAACATAATGCCTTTCATTCGTGGCAAGAAACAATGAGGAAATATTATGCATGTGGATTGTCTGATGATGATGTGAAAGATCTCCAAATAACAAAAACCCAAATAGCCTCTTTATTTATTAACCCCAGCACTGGTTTTCCAGTTAATGTTAACAAACCAAAACTTTCTATAAAATGGTGCACGCATAGGGGCATAGTAAATAACTTTTGGGATCGTTGGTGTATGGTTTTTGATAAACCACCCAACAATAATCTTGATGTACCTTTTTACTTTATTAAAAAATTATATGTTGAGTTTTTGTTAGGGCATCATGTCAATTACTTTGACATTCAACCCTTCCAAGGCGTTGGTGGAAGTATGCCCCAGGATAGGCTAGGGGTAGCTAGAGTAGTCAGGCGCCCACATGTTCCCCATCCTCCCCTTCCTCCGCCACCTCTAGTACAACATCCAGATATTACAGAGTACACAACCACACAAACTATCTAGGCCATTCACTCTTTGAGTGGTCTTTTGGTTTCCCATGCTTCTTCAGTAGCTCAACCACAGTCTGGTGATCTTGGCGATGGATCCAGTGTTGTTGCATCATCCTCCTCGGGTCCACATACTTGTGTGCCACATATTTGCAATACGTGCCAACAAATATGCTTGGCTCCTATTGTACAGCCCCTTGAGCAGCCATTAGACACTTTTGATTATGACATCCAGGATGTGGAGATTATAGCAGATCACATGTAGGGGAGTGGAGCACACCCTACAGAGTCCTCTCCTGCTAGAGAGGTGGACATTGGAATAGTTACATAGGTAACATTTAAGGTGTAAATTCATAACTTGCATTTTTTTAAATGAATATTAATAAGAGATAGTATCAAGTACTAATATTTATTTACATGGTTTATTTAACAGTTAATTTCTGAGGAGGAGCTCACACGAGTGACTGATAGCACCCTTAGGGCCATTTCATTTGGCCTCGAGACACACAAAGTATGTATTTTCGCACTCACTCATTTACATTTTTTTACTGTATACTTGCTTGTCATTTGAATTGTCATTAATGAAATTATATATTAACTTATATGTTTATCTTATTCTCTGCTTGTAGGAAACACCTAGTGCGAGTGAGGTGCGACGCTCTCCAGACTATGGACGCACAATGTTAGATAAGGGAAAGGTAATTGAACTCAAATTTGATTGAATTAAGATTTATAAGATATTTTATTGAATATGCAGACATTGACATAGATTTGTAGTTTCATATGTACTTGTCATTTATATGTACAGGTGGTTGTGAGCTATACATCATTGTTGATAAGTTCCACAACACCTGAAGGATTAGGTATTCGAACACCTAAAGGAGGAGGTGTTGAAACACCTAAAGGAGATACAAAATAAGATCAACCTAAAGAGGTATGTGTTTATTTTATTTTGTGCTTGGTAAATATGTTCTTATTACTGACAATTCTATGCTAACTTGGATCAATTTCATGTTTTTCTTCACATATATAGATTGATGTTACAAAAGTTGGTTTGGTTAGTTCTTTAAGAGGGGTATATTCTAGGACTCCTGACCCTTCGAAGAGACGTATATTTCAGGTAATTAAGATTTCAATTTTAGAGTTCAATTATAATTCAATGTGTATTGATTTTTATGTTAATTATTCAATTTTAAATTATATAGTATAACTAATCTCAATTGTGGTTTGACTTTTTCTTGTGCAGCTACCTTCAGATCCTATGAGTGCTTCAAAGAGGCTCCATTTTGATGATCCACCAGTAGTTTAGGATGAGATATACATTTTGGCATGTAAATTTTGAATAGATACCGAGATGGCATATGCCACATATTGTAAAACTTTGTTTGAGTTGGCATTGATGCCATTTTTGTAAATGGACATACACTTTATTATTGAATAATTTGATATATATAGAAGTTGACAATCAAAATTTAATTTCCTCCTCATGTACATGATTAAACTCTTTGAAAATTTAATCAAGTGAGCAATGGTTAAATATAAATGTACAATAGCATAAAAAGAATGGTTAAATATTATTTAGTTTATATTCATATTGTTGATTACATTGCATTGCACATCTTTCAAACTCAAAGAATTACTTCACATTGCATAAGTAACAACTAGATGCTAGATGAAAAAATTTCAATAACAATATAGTTTTTACAAAGTCAACCTAAGAAGTTATGCAATTACTTCACATTACATAACTAATAACTAGGAGCAGCTATCAATTGCATTAGCTTGTCATGGAATTCTATGAGACCACATTTCTTTGAGGAAACTTGGCACAAAACTCACAAAAAATGAAAAGAAAGCACTCAAACAAACTTTAAAGGGGTCTCAGACCTACTACCCCCTCATTCCACACGCTATGCAGCCATTTACTTGCAATGTAGGGGCCGAAAAATGGAGAAAACCTGTAAAAATAATATATATATATAGATGTGCAGCCTAGAAGCATGAATTACGATTAAAATATCACATAACATCATATAAACAAAAAAACCACTATAAAATTGAATGTCATTTAAAACATGCATGATAAATATTCATCGTTGAAACTTGAATTGTGGTAGCTTGATATACAAAGTCTATTGATGCCAGGGTTCAATTTGTATGATATTGAAAAAATAAGACAACTGAGTAGAGTTATCAGCATTCTTCAAAAATCATAAGTATTCTTTTAGTACACTCAAGATTTATCAGATGTCTTCTTGCAGTCTCAAAAGTTATTTTTTATCATCATTACATTGGTACTTGAGAGTGGTAGCTTAATATAGGTCCACAATACAAAACCTGGTTTACCTGTGCAATGTAACAGTGGCATAGGAAGATTTTTCTTTGAAAGCAAAAATGAAAGCGCAACCTCTTGGAATGAAAATGCTTGTTTGCAAAACAAATGAATAAGAATGAGGTAGTTAAGGTGTTTGAAGTGATTTAGAGGTTGCTTTTAGAGAAGAGAGATGTTGAAGAGTACATCAAGTCAGTGAGAACCGAAGTGTAATGTGTTTTGTTTCTCAGCAGATGTGTGATAAATTCTTAGTTCAATGATGTTGAACAATTTTTGAAAAAAGAAAGTTGTGTCATAGTTTGCATTCAATCCAACAAGCAAAAATGAAAGCTCAGCCTCTTGGAATGAAAATGCTTGTTTGCAAAACAAATGAATAAGAATGAGGTAGTTAAGGTGTTTAAAGTTATTTAGAGGTAAATTTTAGGTGGAAGGCTTGGTAACCATTTTAAATGCACAAAAAATAATGAAATTTACTTCAAACCAAGTTTGTGAAGAAGTTAACTATGTTGCCCACTAGTTTCCCCTTTAAGAGTCCAAAAGTGCTTAAAGGCAGCAATATTTGAAGGTCTATTTCTCGTAGACCGTGGATGTTTATGACTCTCCCGCTTCTGGAGGATATGGGATCAAGGTTAGGATCTATCTACAAAACCTCTCGGTTTCGCTATCTCAAAGGCATTTTCCCCTATGGTGATGATTCCTTCGCGGAGGGAAAAGCTGCCGATGTAGCAGCAAAGTTGCAAGTGGTGCAACTTTCATTCCACAACTCGGGTATGACCCCAAAACCGTGGTCGTTCCAACATCACCCAGATGGGTACGTTTACACTAGGGATGGTCCTCTCTTGCACCAAAATACGCCGAATCACTCCGAGCTATATTGGACCAAGTGAAATTAGGTGAAAAATTGATGCAAACACAAGGGCACAATCACAAATTCTTTGCAACCTGCCTATTTGAGGCATCTAACAAGATTATTCTAACCTCTTTGGATAGTCCAAAACTCCCTTAAAACTTGACAAGCAACTAAATACACATTTCCCTCTTTAACCCCCTTAAACCCTTGTAATAGTGAGAAACTAGTTTTTGTCCAATTACTCCACAATCTTCCAAAACACCAGATGAACACATGACTAATTCAAACACCCATATCCAAGTTACACAACATATATGAGAAACAACATAGACTCCTTTGTACAAGCGTTGACTTCCTATACATTCACCCTTCAACAAGCTACTCAATTAGCCCAAAAATGCAAAGCAACATACCTTAAAACACCACACAAACCCCTGAAACCTTGGGGTAGAAAATAAATTTCCAAGAAAACAAATATTTTGTAATTGGATTCCATTTGTATGGACCTGTAACCGTCAAATCAAAAAACCCTTGTTTTTAGTGTAATTCTTGAGGGTTTATTGGATGTAGCACTTCCACAACCTTTCAGACTCTGCCACCACCTTAGACACCTTTATTTAGGCCCCAATATGCTTAGAAAACAAAGAAACTTCTGGTATCTCAGATATTTTTGCAAACCCTAGGGTAAAAACTCTATTTTCAAGTGAAAAAAAACCACCATTTTTAGACCTTTAACTCTTCATTTTATTTCAAAACCCAGTTCTCCACACCTTCCACTCTTGAAATAATGTCAAGACATGTAATAATGTTTCTACATAAATTTTTTATATAAAAATGCTTGAATGGCTTGTGCACAGGCAGAAAACATAAGAAAAACAGTAAAATATGAACTAAGCAATTGAAACTTTATTGATTCAAAGAAAAAAATTCCTTCAACCAAACTTGTCTCAAGCCCTTAAAGGCCTTAAGTACACCTTCATAACCCATGAAACCTCCATATAATTCCTCCAATTTACAAAGCAATGGGAAGATAAAACCATGTAAGTGGTTTCCCCAAACTAATTGCCACCAAAACCATTCTTGATAGTTTAAAACCACGAACCACCCCAACATGTAATTATGATAGCACTCAAGATAGAATCCATGAATAGATAATGTATTTGACCAATAACTCATCGAGAGCACAAATTCCCAAACCTAGCCCTCCACTATGAACATATCAACTAAGTAGGAACCCATAACATTATGGAAAGATGATCCACTTCTCCCAATGTAACTCCCAAGCATTACATGTGAGAGATGGTCAATTTCATTGATGGCAACGATTGTGTGACTCCCATTGATGACCTTCTTTATTCAATTCCATTACAACAATATCCCAAGCATTCCAAAGAATACTAATGAAAACAATATTTCCCTCAACACCTCATGATCATTCAAGTACTCATTCTAACAATACAAGAGATTTACACATCAAATTGCAAGTGAATATAATTTACTATATCTTAATATAAAAAATGAAAAACCTAATAGAAAAATGTATCAATGACGTACAAGGATGTATAAGAAAGTTCAAATTTGAAAATAGAATGTAAAATTAGAAAACTATAGATTTGAAGTTAACCTAGGATAATTAAGTAAATGCAATCAATCAAACACAATCAACCTAACATAATTAAGGGTTGATAGGGGTATTTGATAATTAAGGGTTGATAAGGGTATGAATCTTTATCTTTGATCTACTCTTGAATATCTAGGGACTTGGTGGTATTTAGAAATATCATAAGGGTTGTTGATTTCTCATGGGGAGGCAATTTCTCCTAGATCAATCCCCAAAAAGTGAAACAAGATTAAAAATAGTTGGCAAGCACTCTAGATGTTCAAATTTGTTACTCATTTTTATTGTATTGAATCAAAATGTCTCACTATTAATTGCTCCAATGCTATAAGATAAATGAATTTTTTCATGATTATAATGAATGTTTTCATGATTATAATGAATATATTGTATGTTATTAATGCTAGCGTATATCATCAAATTATGCCAAACATGTGTTTAGTCAACTCCAAGTGGGTGAATGATGCCACTTAGACAAAAGTTTGAATTTTAAAATGAAAGGGAATAGGTTTGTGACCATGAGGTCACCCTTGCAATTGAAGAAGTGTCCTAGAATGGGTTAATAGTTAAATCTAAGTGGCTAACAATCAATTCTAGGTGGCTAATGGATAAATGAGGGCATACCCATTGGTGAATGTGATAAATGGGAAAATAAGGTAAATGTATAGATGTGTGTGAATAAGAATAGGATAGGGATAATTGTATAAAAGGCTAGAGAGATGAGCTTGAATTTAGATGTTGAGTCACTACGTACATGTATCAAGACATTTCTTCAAAATAGACACAAAATTGTGTGGGAAATGACATGGTATGCACAAATTTTACTGTTACAATTACACATATATTGATTTACAAATGCTTTGCATGTAGATTAAATTTACTTCAAAATTAATAGCTATTAATACTTCTTTAAGAAAACATGATTATATATTGTCTAATAAAACTTTCACCATAACAAGACTTCTTGCAATTACTTCAATTGTAGCATACATAATTTCATATTGCACCTATCAATGTTCCCATTACATCTTCACGTGTGATTTCTAGTATATGTATGTCTCTTCAAAAAACATAGATGGGTTAAGCTCTCTCCTTACTCTTTGAGTAAGAGATAGAGTAAGAGATAGTAGGGGAGAGGACTAGATAGTATTACAAAACCTGGTTCAAACGAGCATACCGACAGGAAAGAACCAGGAAGAAAACCTTCAGTTGTAGCTTGATTAAGAACAAAAATAGACCCCTTTACAAAACCTATGAGTTTCCAAAATACAGACCCCTTTACATTTTAAACATACCCTTTATACAATGCCAGAAATTTGACCCATATTTCAAAAAACATCATTGGGTATAGATTATGCCCATACACAATTATTACTATCTTCAACAATAGTAGTATGTTCACATTCTGGATTGACAAGAACCTGTACAAACCACCAAGGTAGCTTAGAATAACCAACATATATTATTCTAAATGACACAAAATATGATGAGATGGTAATGTAAACTATAAAAGACGCTTAGAATAACCAATCTATATTGTTGTAATCTATTGCATACCTCTTCGAAAGGATCAGAGCTGGCTATTGTTGCAGCAGGTCCATGATCAATCGTGCCAGGAATATCTCAAAAGTGGGAAAATGAGAAATCTATATTGTCACAATAGAAAAGATGCTTAGACTAACATACCTCTTCGAAAGGATCAGAGCTGGCTATTGTTGCAGCAGGTCCATGATCAATCATGCCAGCAATATCGCAAAAGTGGGAAAATGAGAAATCTATATTGTCACAATAGAAAATATGCTTAGAATAACATACCTCTTTGAAAGTATCAGAGCTAGCTATTGTTGCAGTAGGTCCATGATCAATCATGCCAGGAATATTGCAAAAGTGGGTAAATGAGAAATCTATATTGTCACAATAGAAAAGATTCTTAGACTAACATATCTATATTAATCTAAACAACTTGAATGATGATGAGTTGGTGATGCAAACTATAAAAGGCGCATACCTCTTTGAAAGGATCAGAGCTGGCTATTGTTGCAGCAGGTCCATGATCAATCTTGCCAAAATATCACAAAAGTGCATACAAAATATCACTATTAAAGACACCCCGATTGCAATAGTATATAAAATATCAATATTAAATAAAGAACACTAATGAACTTAATCATAATGAAAATAAGCATTCTACCTTCCATTCTTGAAAATGCTATTCAAGTGTGCCTAAAGGGTCATCTCTTTGCTTAAGAGTATCCAATATTTCTTCATGATCAACATTAGTAAGTGTCCATAGTTTTTTTGTCTTTGGTCTAGCATGATGTCTGAACAACATAACATTTGTTGCTATAACAAGCAGCGTAATACATGAGAAT
>VDFB02138731.1:36955-48973 GCA_007258455.2 Sequoia sempervirens
GATTAGCCTGGGCTTGCTTTGGTATTTGGCTTGGACATGCCAATCCCTAAAAAGTCAACACAAAAACGTGTTTGACAACTCACCTTGTTTTCTAGACTTCATCCATGTGGCTGACGACTTTATTTTTAGCCAAAATTGATGAAACGAAAAGGGTTTGTAGAGGAGACTCTCGTCTTTCCACCAATATAAATTATTCTTTACTTTGAATTTAATAAATAATTATTATTCATTTTCTACTAGAATTAGGACTAAAGTCCTGATTGATAGGTTGATTGAAAAAATCTATAACATTCAAACAGTATTACATTTTTTGAATCTGAAACATGCATCACATTCTATGCTTTGCATACTATAGGATTTAAAAAAAAGGATTTCATGAAGTTTTGACCAAGTTAAGGTGGTCGGACATATGATTTTTATATTTTTTTAAAAAGTTGTAATAAAAATTCATAATTAATTATTTACTTGGAAAAAAATTACAAAAAAATATGCGTCACATCCAAACATGAGTCCTATTATTATATCTAAAATCTTATTAAAAAATATTATCATTTTATTGTGGTTAGGGTGGTCAGACAGACACCTACTTCTTATTTTTTCCCTGAAATTTAAGTACTACTACATTGAAATTTCAAATTTTCACCAAATAGACTTTTAAAAAAACAAAATAAACTTAGTAGTTTAGAAACTAAATTCAATTTTCCATAGATTTATTCTTACATATTTTTGAAATAATATAGATAAATTATTCAAATTTTTATGTCAAGTTGCCTAACTCTGATTTTTCTGAATTTTTATTGCCACTTAAGGGCCTATTTTTTCCATGATGATCCTGCACATACCCTAATCTTGTCCTTAAAGAGAACCATTAAATATGGATTTGGGGCATACAGACTTGCTACCCTTGAAGGAGAGCCCCTAGAAGAGCCTATCAATATCATGCATCTGAAGAGGTTTTACACCTAAGTCTGCTTGGTAACCCTACTTGCAAAAATACAAAAAAATAAAAAAAAATCAACAAAAAAATCCAAAAATAGTAAACATAAATAAATTCATCCTATGGTGAAAACCACCTTTGGTAGCGCCTTGGATAGGTACGAATGGTGAAAACCTAGTAACAGGCATCATCCATAGAGGGCTTAAACATTATCTACCTTGCATCCTAATTAATTTGTCACCCCATCCATCCTATCCTGAAATCCTCTCCCATTCTATCCTTAGTCGCTTGGTATATTTTGATTGAGCATCAGACGATTATATGTTATCCATCATCCTGAGGATTTTATCTTAATTTGAGCTTCTATCGTCAGTTTGTCCATCTGTTGGTTTGTGTCAGCATCTAGGATCATCCATCGTGTTGGTTCCCACCTAGGGCTCATCTTGTCATGTCAATCTCTTTGGTCTTGGTCGAACTATGTTGCCCCTGCACTTTCACGTAGGAAAGGATGATCATTTGATCTTCCCCCGGGGCATTTTTGGCCATCCCATGATGGTCGTCCCTCATTTGTCTCCATCATCATCTTTTCGCTTTTACCCACGGTCGGTCATCGTTTGTTTTTCTCCGAACTACGTTGCCCCTGTGCTTGCACCTAGGCAAGGTCAATCTTTTGATCCATCCTCGAGGCTTTGTTTCATCATCCCTCATCAGTCTCCATTAGTCCTCTTTCTACTTTATCCATGGTCTTTTCTGGAACTACGAGGGCTCTACACTTTCACATAGGCAAGGCTAATCTCTGATCAGCCCCCGAGTCCCTAGGTATGTAGGGTGTGTCGGTCCTTTGTTTAGTCTCTTGTGCCATGTTGTCAAGAGTACCCTTATCTAGCTGGTTCTTCACAAATGAAATCCTCTAGTGTCAGGAGATCTGGCTAATGAAAACTACCTTGCGTCACCTTGGTCATTTTAGTTTAGTATCCATCATTGGTCTCAATAGGATGCATCCTTCCTAATAGACCACATCATCACCCATCCATCCCCATGATCCTATGGCAAAGGATGTTTGACTTTTATTATGATCTTTTCATACTTTTTGTTTTTGTTTATTGTTTGAGCTCCCTATCCTCACTTATCAAAACCGCCATGATCCATCATATTATGGTGTTTTTTGATGAGTTAATGCAGGGGCATCTCTTGATCATTTATTGTTGTTGTCTATTGGGTCGTTCCCATTTAGTACCCGCTAGGATCCCTAGGATCCTATATTACGTTGGGAATATCCATTTATGCTTGTGATTATTCCAATACCTGGCCCGACCACGGTCCTTGTGACTTTGGGGTGTTGGGATAACCTTGTTTGTTGTTTTTGTTTCATGCATTTGATGCCAAGTCGCCTTGGTCTCATATATCATGGTATTTGGTATCTTATGCTATAGCAAAAATCAATGCTCTAAAGATGGAAAATTGCATTCCTAACTGCATTTCATTTCATTGCATGCACCCTTCATTCAGCCTTGTTCATAACCCATGACTTATGATATAGGTTGTGCAAACTTTGATTCTTTTTCCCCTTGGTTTTCCTCTTAGGGTACTAAGGGTTCTTGACAGGTGTAGTATCACACCCATGTTACACCTATTGTCTACGCACATTACCATGCAAGTCCTCATTGAAATTTAGGTTTGCATTATATGAATTCATGTTTCATTCATATTGCATGTTACATTGTAGATACAACATATTTTATCTTTCATAGACTGATTAGATTAAGCATCTTAGTTTCATTTAACCCATACATGTCCATATTAACATTCACATAATACATGCATTACCACCTGCAAAACATATTGTTAGATCCATGCTAATTACATTTCATACCAAATATTCATCTCATCCTGTATTATAAAAATTAATACATGCATGATCACATCATCCACATAAGCATAAATTCCACATAAACATAAAATATCATATACATTTGCATACATAAACTAAATCATCCATCCACATACACATAAAATATCATATACATATGCATATATAAACTAAATCATCCATCGCATAAAATATAACACATAGTGTCAATAAGGGCTATCGAATATCATAATTAAAATAATACAATGTACATCTCATCATAATGTCTCAAACATAATCTCCTACATATCCATTGTATATCACTCATATCTGCTTTCTGCTAATCTATACTAAACCTTCATCCTATACCTGTCAAAAAATTGGTATCCTACCATCTGCTCTTTGACTGCTCTACTGTGAGTTGGCCATGTCTGATCTTTGAGGAGAGTCAAACACTGGCCCTCTGTGCCTAGGGATCCACTAGTACTCATGGGTGGGAGTCCCTTGGTAACCACTGTAAGGAGAAGGAGTCCACTGATAGTCACTATACCCCCTGGTACGTGTCCCTAATGACTGGGATGGTGCTGGGATCTGAGGTACCTGTCTGATGTAGCATGTTGTGCGCTGCGCCGGATTTGGAATTGCCTACTCATAGAAACACCTCTAGTAGCTCGCCTCTTGCATATAATCATCTCTCTTCCCAGCTTGATATCTAGCGGAATTTCGCTCATGCCTATACCTATCTCAATCCACACTAATGACTCTCTGCTCCTTCCCCTAGGCCTCCTGTGTTAATATCACTCATTGTACCTGCTCTGTGGCCCTATCCCTCTCAGCCTGTGCAGCCTGTAATTGTGCCTGCAATCCCTGTACCTCTGCCCTTGGCTCCCCCTCCTCGACCTGTGTTTCTTGTACCTAAGCGACCACTGTATCCCTCTCTCCCTGCAGCATTTGAATCTGCACCTTTGCGACATCTCTCTCCCTCTGCACGACCTGTGCCCAAGCCACCGCTACATTCCTATCCCTCTGCAATTCCTGAAGTCTCAACTCGACTACATCTCACTCTCTTCGAAGAGCTAATACCTGTGACAATGCCACATCTCTCTCTCTTTGAAGAGATTGTACCTATGCCCCTACCACCTCTAGCTCACTCTGTGACACCTGAACTCGTGCCAGAGCTACATCTCTCTCCGCTCCCATAGCCTACGCCTGTGTCTTTGCTACGTCCCTATTTGCCTATATCATGTGTACCTGAGCCCTCATCTCCTCCTCTCTTCGCTGCATCAATCCCATATCTCCAGATGTCTTCTCTAAATAGTACACTCTATCCCTAAGCTCATCTCACTCCCGATGCAAATCTTCCCTCTCTCTCCATAACCGCTCTATTTGTCTCCACAAATCATGTACCTCTTCCACTGTCCATGTCCCAATCTCTGCAGACCCCTGCCCTACCCCTGCTCCAATGACCTGTCGTACTACCTGCTCAGCCACTAGATGATCTCTCTCCCACCTCATTGCATCCCCCTCCTCATTCTCCCTTGCCACCTCTCCCTGCAACCTCTCTACCTCTGCTTTTAGGTCAACCACCTCATCTCGTGCCTCATCCCTCTATCTCTACAACCTCCTCTCCACCTCTGTCACCATCGTGGCTAGATTTGAGTAGTCCCTCTCACTCTAGGAAAATCATGCCTGTAGCTCACTCAGCTCTACCTCTAATCTTCTTCGCTCAGCCTCTAACTGACGTAATTATTGCTCATAGAGTCGTATCCTCTCCAAGGCCCCTCGCAGTACCTCTATTGGATCCTCTCCTCTATGTGGTGTCGTCGATAGTGGCAGGATGTCATCTACCTCCATATCAATTTCCATCTCATGTAGCTCATACCCATCACTCTCTGTCAATTCCTCCACCTCATCCACATCAATCACCAAGGGGGCTCCCCTCCTCCTCCCCCCCATCATCCTCTCCTACTCTCCACTAGCCTCGGCCTCCTCCTATCTCTGTCGTTGTTTCCCTCCTGTGGTTGCATGAGCCTCCTATGGCTGAACGAGCCTCTCGTCTCCTCTCCCTATAGGCCTCTTGTCCCCTATCCTACTACACCATAGCCTTGACCTCCTCATCTCCCTCCTCTACTCCATCTCCTCCTCGGGCTCTCCACCATCGTCTCCTCATCCTGCCTACCCTCACTGGCTCCTCGACTACTTCGGCCGCCTCCTGTCCTCCTCTCTCATGTCCTCTCTGCTGTCCCCACAGACCCTGTCCCTCTCTCTCATCCCTTAGTCATTTCTCATCCTCTGAATTGAACCCTAGTACCTCCTCAATAGGCACAACTGGTGTAATCTATGGAGGTGGATGCCGCTGAAACCACTAACCATATCGATCCATCATCCCTGCATCTCTCAACCCCTCCCTCTTGCCTAGGTATGGCACCAATCGTAGTGTCTCCAACTCCTCCCTCACTATTGCTAGATCAAGCTCATCCCCCCATGGCCGCTCTCGTATCAGTCATCGAAATGTCACTCACCCTGTGGGAATATCCTACCTCACTCCAAACTGTCTCGTCACCCGATCTGGCCTGTGAAACTCAACTACGCGCGAATCCTTCTCGATGATATAACATCGAGTGTAGAAGTAGTCCATGTGTCTCTCCTCATCCTCCCTCCAGTCCCTAAATCGCCATAGCATATATGAATTCCATACTATCATCTCAACCAGCACCTCATCAAATCATCTCCTTTAGTCATCCACATCTCCAACCTCCTGATACCACAATATCACTCCCGCCTCTATCCCCCATCCCCAGGCCACTGCTACTATGTCATCCTACTCTCCTACTCTCAACACGACCGCCCTGGTAACCCTGATATGCTCCCAGACCCACACCTATAGCAGTGTGGCGTGTGTCACACTCAGTGACCCCCAGTAGGATACAACATGCATATCTCAATACAACTATGCCAGCAGATAGGTCCCCCATGCAAACTGACCCTCTCATCCCTCAATAATGTGCTAAATCACCCCCACAAATCTCATAGGTAGGAATCGATTACTCTTGTTTGATAACAGGATCCTACTAATCAACCTTGCTAGATATAGTGGTAATGTTGGTACCCTGCAAGCAACACCTGTCCTAATCCAACTGTTGTCACTGAATTGGTAGTTCATCTCCACCAAAAACACTCTGCACAAACTTGTCCAGTGCCTCCCCCTCTACCGTGTGCTCCCTGACTAGAAGCCCCACTATGGGGAGCTTCAGAATCCTCCAAATATCCTCTAGAGTCACTGTCATCTCCCTTGTTGGCAGATGAAATGTCGACGTGGCTGAGTCCCAACGCTGTATCAACACCGTCAACATGACCCTGTGGGCCTTCATCGTCGGATATGATAGCATGTGTAACAGTCCTACCTCCGCTAGCACCTGATGATCTGCACCCGTCATGGCCACTATACATCTCCTTAGTACTTCGAACCACCTCTCCCGCGTCTGCAATTGGCCAAAATCCTAGATCCATGACATACCCACTATGTCAATCTTTCTCTCATTTTCTCTTTTTTTTTTCTTTTCCTCTCCCCTATCCCGAGTCCCCTTCCCTATCCTTTCTTTTTCCTCTCTTTTCTTGCTTCCCCTCTCGACGGTCCTACCCTGGCTGTGGGTGAACCCACCCTAGCCACGAGTAGACCTGCCCCTATGTTCAGGCGGACCTGCCTGGGCATAGGCGGACCCGCCTAAACCCCCTAGGTGAGCTCATGGGTGGACCCTCCCAAGCTTGGGTGAACTCGCTTAGGCTCCCGGGTGAGCTCACGCCCCACGCGCGGGTTGTCCCACCCGGGTGCGAGCAGACTCGTTCGAGCTTGGGCGAACCCGCCTGAGATCATGCCCTGCGCGTGGGCAGACCTGCCCAGGCCCCACGTGTGGGAAAAACCACCTAGGCAAGGGTAAACTCACCCCAGTGCGTAGACGGACCCACCCTGGCATGGACAGACCCGCCCCCGTGCGCGGGTGAACCCGCCCTAGCACGGGCGGACTAGCCCCCGTGCACAGGCGGACCCACCTGACCCCGAGCGAACCCACCTTTCTGCGAGACCCAGCACCCTCCCCAACCTAGCTCTTTTTTCTCCCTCCCCAGCGAAAAAAAAAAAAATCCCCGTTTTTCCTCCTACCCATTTTTCTTCCCTCCCCCCCCAACAAAACCCATATTTTCAAATTTTCCTAAACTTAAACAAAATGGAAAAAATCACAAAGTTGGGTTTGGAGCTAACCTGGCGTGGAACGACGCACTTGCTAAAGAACCGTTGTACCTCATTCACCCGATGGATAATGTCGGTGTCGTAGTTGTCCGACATCGTGTCCTTTCATCCTCTTCCTCTCTTCTCCTCCCTCTCTTCTTCAGCTGACAGTTGTTCAAATGAGGAGAGGTAATTCCTAAAATTACCTTATATAACTTTCCCTCCTTTTACCTTTTTAAATGAAGAGTATTTTTTACCCTTTATTTAAAAAATTCTTCCTCCAACTAATTCATTCATCCTCTATCTTCCCAGAGCCACCATTTGTAAACTATGTACTCGTTTGACTCCGCTCAAATGCCAATCTTCTCTATTTTTCGTGTTCTTTCCAATGACATATACCACTCCATACTTTTGAGAAGTTTCTCGGGACCCCTTTTCCTTCCCCGTTCGTCTTCTCGAGGGGGCATACCCTACCATTCTCATCCATTCTTCCATCATGAAACTTCTCTTGCGAGACTGGGGCATCCCCTTCCATTTCGCTCTATTTGGGCAGCTCACACAACCTCTCCCACGCTGGGGCATCTTTTTTCTTGTCACTTCCTCTATAGAGTCATCTGCATTTTATTTTCTTTGAAATGCTATTATCCTATAAGCATTTCGAAGAGGGGAAAAATGTAGACATCCAAATTTGACCACTTTCATATGGTCAAACTTGTTTCCTTACTCATCCCTTTACTCACCTATTCATCCTTTTTTCCAATATTAATTAAATCATTCATTTAATTAATATTTCATCATTTGTATAAGATTTCTAAACTATTCAATTTAATAATTAAATACTTTTACCTTTTATTTCTTTCCTCTCTAAATTAAATAAATACATCACTTTATTTAATTTAGTCACGAGACCTCTTTGAATTTAAGCTAATTTTTAATTTTTCTTTTCTCTCTCATTGTCACATCCTCCATAACCATCTTCTAATCATAATTAATTTAATTAATTTATGGTTAGGATGTGTCACATCCTCCAACATTTACAGCTTGCTTCTAATATTTAGTTAATCCTCTTAATCATGTGTTTGTACAACCTTAATTAAAGTCATTAGCCACTTTTAGCAAACTTTTTTTGGTCAACCTTTTCATTTTTCTTTCTTGGTATTGACCCTCTTTCCTATGTGAATTTTAAATTCACATTTATTCCTCCTAGAATCTCTTCTTGCCATGCATCTTCTAGAATCTTTTGACTTGTCACATCAAGTCACATGGGGACAAAGGCTTCCCTTTTTGGAACCTTGTCTTGTCCGTGAGATTCTTGCAAGTATGTGAATTTTTAATTCACGTTTATTTTTCCAACTTCTTTCCCTTTTCCCATGGATATTTTTGAGGAATTCTAAAATTCATCAAAAGTCACTTTCATTCCCACTTGGAAACAAGAAATTCTTTTTTGAGGAAATCTTCTCATCCCCCAAGGTACTTGCAAAGTACTTGTCCTTCTTACAACTCATGTACCCTCCTTCCACCTCATTTACACATCACCATCCCTAAGCCAAACTCTTGCAAATTTGTCATTTGAGCCACACTTAGCTAATTTTTGCATTTTGCTCTCACCATTACACTTGCATCCATTTTCATCCACTTCTCATCTATTTCTCAATCATCTTGCATTTCATATCAACATCTTTTTTCATCCAAGAAGCATACACAAAATCAACCATCAAGGGCCAACCAAAGGATCGATTCGAGACAAGGTATAATCAGCTTCTTTGTGTTATCATATTTTGTTTTGAATCTAACTAGGCTAATCTGGAGGTGTTAAGTATTTTTATTGTTTCTTGCATATTTGTTCTTGCTACTTGTTTCTGGAACAATATTTTCGCTTGGTCACACAAATTTTGAATGGAAAATTCTCTCAAACCAAATATGATGCAAGATTAAGAATCACTACTTAGAATTTTATTGTAGATGTCACCTTATGAATTATATGTGACCATTTCAGAATATATAACTATTGATCTCAATCGCCTTTCCACAACAACCTTATTCTCCAAGAAACCTACACATATAAGCAAGTGAATTATTAAGAAAAAAAATCTTCCAAACCTCTTTTAAACTCAACAATGGTGGATTTATTATCATTGTAACCTCGTTGTGCTCCAGACTTGAGTGAAATAGACCTACATATAAATATGGACAAATTGTTTAGCATAAGCAACATGAACTACAAAGTTTGAATGGAACATTCTCTCAAACCATTTAAGATGATGCAAGATTAAGAATCACTACTTATAATTCTATCATAGATGTTACCTTATGAATTATATGTGACCACTTCAAAAGATATAACTATTTATCTCAATCACCTTTCCACGATATCTTTATTCTCCAAAAAATCTACACATATAAACAAGTGAATTGTTAAGAAAATCAATCTTCAAGACCTATTTTAAACTTAAAAATGGTGATTCATTTTAATTTTAATTTCATCGTGCTCCAAACTTAAGTGAAATAGACTTGCATATAAATATAGATGAATTGTTTAGCTCATAACAAACATGAACTACAAAGTTTTAGCTAAATATTCTCTCAAACCAAATATGACGCAAGATTAAGAATCAATAATTATGAATTATATGGGGATTCATTAGCATCATAACCTCATCATACTCATAACACAATGGTGGATTTATTGATCTAAAATTTAAATCACTTGAAAAATATACCGTTCTCAAAAAAACCTACATTTTTATATGTACCAATTAATTGTTATATATGTACTTTTAATGTCCTTCTAATCCAACCCATAGAAAAAAAATGACTCTAACTAAGATGAACAATATCACTCCTACCCCATACAAAAAATAGATTTGCTACTCAAGTGTGCCTAAGGTTTCATCTCTTCAAAGTTTCCAATATTTCTTTATGATCAACATTAGCAATCATCCATAGTTATTTTTTTCTTTGTTTTGCATGATGCTTCAATAACTTAACATTCATTCCTACAACTAGGTGTGAATACATGAGTATGGTTTTGTGCTTCTCAAAGTCCTCAAATGCAGGAATGTTATTCTTCTAATCATATATGTTTGCAACCAAGTTCCAACAATAACAACTGAATATGTAGGATATGTGAACCCATCATCATCTATAATATTTTGTGTTATCTTTTTTCCCTTGAACATATTGTGCCAACCAATAATCCAATATCTCTTCATTCCCATGTGGTACAATAACTGCATAAACATTTCATGGTTGTACAAGGTCTCAAATATGGCCATAATTAAATAAAATTTTCATTTCACTAATTAAATATGAATGAGATTCATATAAATGGGTTAGATATTGTGGAATCCATGTATCTACCCACTCACTCGACTCACAATTATACCACTCACATTTAATACAACTATGACAAAAAAAAGCTAAATATTGTGTCCAAATAGTCCATGTACTTGAATCTAAGCTTTGAAATGAATGCATCTTTGACGATTCCTTGATTTTCTAACAATCTAATCTATCTCCCACTATCCCTTCATCAAACATCTAGAAGAACCTATGCACTTATGAATCAAGTGCCCCTCGTTGTGATAATGTATAGTTGTACCACTTAATAATTGAACTTGCATCAATGAATGCAACACCACCTCTAATCTTTAGTTTTTCTTTAAGTAGAGCCCTCTTTACACATGCATCTGCTCCATCATGCTCCCCTTTTCCATGCCCATCTTAAAAAAAACTCCAAATTTGAGGTATAACCCTCTCTACATGCATTCTACTCAACCAATAAAATATAGAAGAATTCTTGAATTGACCAGTGCAACTATCTAACCTAATAAGATGTTGAGCCATTGTAATATCTCTTTCCTGCAAGAACTCATTTTTTTAAACAATATTGTACATACTTTGATGAATGATATTGATCGTCAATCATGTAAAAATGATACTCCTTTTAAACTATCTTCATGTTCTCTTCTGTACTATCAGGGGCATGTATGTATGTGATGTGAACAAAAATAGTAATTTGAATTGAACTGTAATATTGAGACTAGACTTCATTTTGTGGTTGCAATGTGTGTTTTTCTCTAAAATCAACTATAGAGATAATAGTTTCAATCGAGAAAAAAATCCTTACAATCCTAAATTTTTGATCTAACCATGTAGAACTATGGTTGTGTCTTGCATACTTGTAAAGGATTTTTCTTAAAATCTAAAATTAAATCAGCAATACTTAGCTCTCTTTCCACCCTCTTTCTTGATCTATCTTTCTCCCTGCTTGCTTTGATTTCCTTTGCTTAGAATTTCCTCTCCCTTTTCGCTTTATGATGACTACTAATTCCCATTGCCCCAAGTCAAACAAGTACATAGATGATTGATAGGATAAAATTTTGTCTAAAACAGTGCTCAATAAGTGAAATTTTGTCTATAATGGATAGGAATCATGACATTCCCAACATCAAATAGCATGTGAGGAATTTTGGAATGCCCAAAATGGAATTTGGCCTCTTTTTTCCACTCAAAAAAAATAGATATATGTTTTGTGAAGTAAAACAAAAATCCATTTTGTAAAGAAAAATGGGTACTTATTTTGTAAATAAAAATGAGTACCCATTTTAAACAAAACATATATCTATTGCATTTAACTATTTAAATGAATTTGTAGCAATCAAATATATAATACATATAAATTATAATATAATATGATATAATATATATTATACTATTTATGCAATGCAATATTATAATATTAACCTTATATAATATAAATATTATATATTATATATTATATTCATATTAATGTACTCATATATATTTTATATTAAATATTAATATTAATATGTTCTAGTATATTATATATTAATATTAATATATTTTAATATATAATATATTGTACTATTATTAAAAAATAATCTAGAGAGAGATAGAGGTAGGTATAAAGAGTGAGAGAGAGGCAAGGAGGGAGAGAAGGGTAGGTGGAGAGAGGTTGTGTGTGTGAGGGAGAGAGAGAGAGAG
>VDFB02138732.1:0-44628 GCA_007258455.2 Sequoia sempervirens
AGTGAAAGCTAATTTTGTAAAAGTATTTAATTAAATATAAATTTTTGATTTACTTGTGCAAACAAGATTTATATGGAAATAGATATTTTAAGAGAAGATGTTTTCAACATGTTATGAATTTTGGATTTGGAGTTGAAAATGTGATATGATGTTAAAAGGGTAAGTTAGAGTTGATTGATCAATTATGAATGCATAATTGACTATCAGTTAAGCTTCATGATTGAGAGTTAATTAAATGCATTAAAAGCTTTTGGGGGTTGCAATTTTCATTCACGACAATATTTTGGAAGAATTTTCATGACAACAGTTTTTAGAATATTTTTGCACGACAGTTGTTCTGGAAAAACTTTTATCTTAAATTTTGTTTGCAAGCATAATATTGAGCTGGATTGTCTTGGATTACTTCGTCAATATCTGGTGAATTTAAGCAGAATTGACATAAGCTTCAAAATTTGCTTCCAACCAGCCATCAAGCTTTAAACATGTTTTCTTCTTTGGTTTTAAATTCTTGTGCTAAATTTTGAGAACATGATGTTGAATTTTTGTTGCTCTATAAATTATTTTGTTGGACTACAAAACAATAAAAGAAACAAATTAGAAGAGTATTTGAATTTTTAAAGTAGAAAAATAAAACATAATCCTTAATGCTCAATTCCAAATCTGAACTTTTTAGAAATGGTTGTAAAGAGTTTGCAAATGTTTATTGGAAATACATTGCTAGTTCATTATTTTGTATTCTGAAAGTTTTATTTCCTTTGTTTTCTTTAAAAAGATCCATCCCTTCCATTTGTTCCTTTTACTATAATCATCTTGCTTCCAGATTTTATCTATCCACATCTAGGTATATTTAGCAACATGCAATTAGATATAAATTTTGTGGTATAGAATTTGACACTCTTTTCTACATTTTAAATGTTTAGACTATATATGGTTCTTGTATTATGCATGTAATACGATTCACATAATTTTTTAATTTTAATATTATTTTGTAATCCTTGAATATTCTATTTTGTGATACTTGTGCATGTCACATACTATTTATTTTGTAAGTTAGACAACTGGAGTGTAAGTATAATCTTGTAATAATCTCATTATTCTTGCATAAATATAGTTACTTATTACAAATAGTGCTCTCCCTGACGTATTGTTCTATTGGTCTCTGCTTGAGTTATTGGCACTCACCTTAGTTGAGATTGCATGGAGTATTTAATTCCTATCATTTGATGAGTATTCCTTGGTTAAAGATAGCGACATTCTTGTTGGCTGTAGAATGCTATATACTTCGATTTTATTTTGAGAATATTATATTTTATGTGCTGTATCTTTAAGGATTTCATATTGTTAATCTGAAACTTCAAGTTTGTTTTGACTTAGCCACCTTCCACTCTACAACTTTACCAAGATAATTGAGAACAATTTGTTTGTGCTGTCCCCTCCTCTTAAACCATATGGTCTATACTATTACAAATTTCTTGTTGCTTTCAAACCATGCACGCAATCTTCCTAATCTAGGAGTTTGTTATTTTAACTTTATCTCTATTTCTAGTTCATCAATCTCCTATAGCTTGCTACTGTAAGGGAAATTACAACTTTACAAATTATTTTAGAAAGTTTGGTGTATCACTCTTGACACGTTCTTGAGTACAAATCTGTAGAAATTTTCTTTAAATTATGTTTTATTTCTCTTACCTATAGCTTTTGTTTTTTGTTGTATTGAAAGTTAATAAACGAATTTTGATTTGAAAGTGTTTCACAAGTATCCCTTTCTTAACCTAAATATTTCAAGCAATTCTTAAGTTAGCTGATTGTTGATGGCATCATAAATTCAAATGAGTGTCTTTTATCATCTTTTCTATAAGTCACATGCTTTTGTGAACTGCACTAATTATAATGATCATAAATTACATCTCCCTTAACTCCTTTAATCTGCCTATCATTCACTTACAGACTTGTTAATTTATTGCAATGTATGTACTAAGTTTTGGTGGATTGCATGAGCCTATATGTATGCATGATTAATGTATATCTTTATTTCAGTTTATTTTTCCTTTACACACGTTGAATTAGCATCTTTAGAATATTTTTGTATATTTGTGTCAATACATATATTTGGCATTCTTTTGATATTGCTCAAAATTTCGATTTAAATAAATAAATTTAGCTTATTATGAAACAAATAAATGAATATGAGAAAATTAAATGCTTTAATGTTTCTATTTAAGTTAAATTGGTTTAACATGTAATTTGTGTATGCTATTCTATAAATGAGTAATATTCATTAGAATGTGTTTAAAAAAATATAGTTAAAGATTTGTGAATTGTGTGTTATTAAGTTTTCCAGAGGCTAGGGAACACTTTGAATGATTTATTTATTTCATGTGAGACATAGTATTCATTTGATCTTGTTAATTTAAAAGTTGGTCTTGTTTGATACTTAGCGTACCTTTGTGGAATTTTGGAATTAAAACATACATAATGAAATTGTTATCTTTGAGAGAATATAATTTATGGTCTATATCATGTGGATGATAAGTTCATCCATGATTTTGTTCTTTTTTCTTGGAAGCTATCCTTTGTATTTTGATGTTGGGTGATGTTATAGAAAGAGTGGCTTGTGGTAGGGGCCAAAACCCTAAATGGTTGTCAAGGTAACCTATCGTAGGTTTTGTAATCCAGTGGAAACATAACTAATGGACTAGGGGTTGGGTAGAATTAAACATTAATTCAAATAAAATTATGCCTTGCCTATTTTCTTAATGCTCATTTAGATTGAGGAAAGGTTGAGAAGGCCTAGAATGGTTGGTCGCCTATATTGTCTTCTTGAAAGATGGAATGGCTCCACACAAGTTTTCATAGGGGCCAAGAATCGGTAGTGATTGCCAGGGTAACTCTTGGGGAAGGCCGGTGGTCTAGGAAGATTCACTAGGGTAACCTATCCTGACTGTGTGATGAGACTCTTTTCCTATTACATGATTGTGTCTCTTGTGGTGAGTTATCTCTAGTTGTATTTTTTCCTCTAGGAGTTTGTTTGATTTAGTTTTGAAATCGTTGTCATTATGTGAATGTAATCCATGTAAATGTATTGTTCTGTCTTCTTGTCTATTTGTTTTGTGGACCTGTCATTATCTCCAAGCATGGAGGGAGTGAACCTTTAGGTTTCACATGGTTGGGAGGAAACTGTGCTATACCTTCATTAGATATTCTTAGAGATGATACTATAATTGTAGTTGGTTCCTATTACTTCATTGATTATGACAATGGATGTTGAATGTGTTTCAAGACATGAATGTTGGATATGATGAGATCATTGCCCTTTTCTATATTTACCCCGTGTATATGAGTGTACTCATTGTATCATTATTATGATGTATTGAGATTTATTAAAATCTCACATGATGTAATCTAGATATATTTGTAACCTAATTGTATAAAGTTTTGAAAACTGGATCATTCATGAGTTTAATTTGTACTTATGTTTTATGTTATAAAGTGATGTTCTTATTTATAAAGTTTAAGTAACATTGACTTGGAATCCTTAAGACAATTATGTAATCGAATGACTTTTAAAAATTATTTGGGTAATTTGTTCTTTACACTTTGTTTTAATGGAAACCTTGGTAGGGCCTTACAGATTGGTATCAGAGCCAAGTTCTAACACTGGGTACTATGGTTTTGTGAGCCCATTAGGTTGTCCTTAACGTTAGATTTTGTTGATGTGTTATCCTATTTGTTTTTTTGTCTTATAACAAGACTTTCCTTGATTTTGTGTAGGATCATGCCTAGACATCGTGGTAGAGGACGTGGTCAAGGCTGAGGTGGTGGCTGTGGGCTGAACCACCTAGTTACTCCCACCCAGAGCTCTCATGTGAGTGAACAGGGAGAACAATTGGGTCCTCAGTTGGATTAGGCAAATGAGGAATAGATCCTGGTACAACCAGAGGTTGAGGGAGCACAATTATGCCCTTTACTAGAAGAGGTCCCTTCTCGACTTGGACCTAGACAAGAAGTTGAATAGGAGGTGATTAGGGAATGTGATAGATCTCCAAGGAGAATTGATGATACTGTGTAGCAGGATGCCATTATTGTTGGGCCTATGAGAGATTTGTTGAGGGCACACCCTCCTATATTTGATGGCACTGGTGGTGGTTTAGAAGTAGAAACTTGGCTGAATGATTTGGGATGATGCTTTGTGATGCATCCTTATGGTAGCAATACCTGAGTTTGTTGCACCATAATGCATCTTAGAGGCTTTGCCTCTACATGGTGGAATTTGGAGGAGTAGAAGCTCCATTTGGAGATTGGTGTAGTCTCGTGGGATATGTTCCTGGAGAGATTCAGATCATGTATCCTATCTGAGCATTGGAGACAACAATGTGCATATGAGTTTCATGATCTACATAAGATGGCTATGTCCATGGAGCAGTTTGAGCGTAGGTTCTATGAGCTCAAATAGTATGCAGGGATTGTGGACGATGAGGAAATGTTGGTATAGCATTTCATTAGGGGCTTGAATGCCTGTATTAGCAGAGGAGTCAGAGTCTTCGAGCTGAAGACTATGGAGGTTGTTGTGGAGAAGGCACGTATTGTGGAGGAGAATCTAACTATGGCATTAGGTGGACACACAGGAGTTCAAATACCTATAGTTCTCCTATTTCAAGTTTTGGTATGTGACGTGGTCAGATACAGACAGGTGGTTCCTCTCAGAACCAACATGCATCCACTAAGGGTGGATAGTAGTAGCAGTGTAATCCACTAAAGAATACGAATTCATAGTTTCAACAGGGTAATAGTTTATAATCTAGAAAAAATTGTAACTGGTGGCGCAATAAGCACAATTGACAAGATTAGCTAGCTCAGAGTGCACAGTCTACAATGAGCAGAGGTAGCTTTTAGCAATCTAATACACCTTCGAGTGGCAGAGGATTTGAGAGAGGTATTGGTTGTTTCTCATGTGGTCAGCAAGGTCACATTGCTAGGCAGTGCCCTATGCGAGTTACTTCAAGATTTGGTTAGTGACCAGTAGCTTCAGAGCTGATAGTTGGAGATGTAGTCCATTCACATATAGTTTTTGCTATGGTAAATAATGGCTAGGCATATCATCAAAGCACTTTGGTTGAGTCTTCAAGTCAGTTAGAGGGTACCAATGTTACTATTCTCTTTGATTCTAGAGCTACTGATTCATTTATTTCACCTACTATCATTGAGCGATGTGGACTTGTGGCAGTAAAGCAAGGCGATAGGCGGCAGTAGAATTTGCTTCTAGGGTGAAGATAGCAGTAGAATCCCTTGTTCATAATTGTGGACTAAGGATTGGACCGTTATCTACCTCAATAGATCTTTGAGTCACACCTCTAGGTTTGTATGACATTGTTTTGGGGATGGGCTAGTTAGAATCTCATTGTGTCGTGATTGACTGTCAACAGAAGACAATATGTTGTATTGATGATTTTGGTACAGAGGTTGAAATATTTGGTGTTTAGATACCTATCTCTTTGCAGATAATTTTTGTTCTGTAGTTGAAGAGATGCCTTCCTCAGGGTTGTTAGCTATTTGTAACAATAGTTAATTACTTGGATCTAGGGGAGAGTCAAGAGATATCACTTGATGATCACCCTATTCTTAGGGAATTTGTAGATGTTTTTCCTAGTGATAATCTTGGCATGCCACCATTGCATGACATAGATTTTAGAGTTGAGCTAGTTCCTAGAGCAGAGCCCATATCTTGAGCCCCATATAGAGTGACAACACAGGAACTAGAAGAGCTTCATATCCAATTGGAGGAATTATTGGAAAAGGGTTTTATTCATCCAAGTGTTTCCCCTTGGGGAGCACTTGTCATCTTCATGAAGAAGGAAAGATCTCTCAAATTGTGCGTCGATTATCATCAATTGAACAAAGTGACGATTAAGAATCGATATCCTTTACCCAGAATTGATGATCTTTTCGATCAGATCAAGGAAGAAAATGTGTTCTCTAAGATTGATATGAAACTAGGTTACCATCAGTTGTGCAATGCAGAACAATACATTCATAAAATGACATTTTGAACTCATTACAGGCACTATGACTTCACAGTAGTACCATTTGGGTAACAAATGGACCATCAGTTTTCACAAGTTTGATGAATGGTGTCTTTCACACATACCTTGATTTTTTTGTTCTCATTTTTCTTGACGATATTTTGATCTATTTGAGAAATATCAAGGAGCATGAAGAGCATTTGAGACAGGTACTATAGTGCTTGAGGGAGAATCAATTATGTGCAAACTTGAAGAAATGTGAATTCTTCCAAACTGAGGTGAAATACCTTGGTCATGTGATTTCTAGAAAGGGTATTGTTGTGGATCTCTCAAAAGATCCAAGCTATCATTGACTGGCTCGTGCCTACTAATGTTGCGAAAGTTCGTAGTTTTATGGGTCTTGTTGGATACTATAGATGATTTGTTCAGGGGTTTTCTAGGATTGGACACCCCATTACTTCTCTTTAGAGGAAAGGGAAGAAATTTATCTAGAAAAATCAATGTTAGTTGGCTTTTTAGATACTTAAGGATAAGCTAACTAGTGTGCCTATTTTAGCCGTTCCTGATCCTATTAAGGATTTTGTGGTTTGCACTAATGCATCTTTGGAGGGTTTAAGAGTTGTGCTGATGCATGGTGGATGTGTGATCACTTATGAGTCTCACAAACTCAAGGATCACAAATAGAATTATCCCACTCATGATTTAGAGCTAGTTGTATTTGTTCATGCTTTGGTTTGATGGAGACATTTCTTGTTGGGGCACCATTTTGAACTTCATTGTGATCACCATAGTCTACAATATATATTCTCATAGCCTAATTTGAATTCTAGGTAGAGATGGTGGATGGAGTTCTTATGTGAATATGATTTTGAGGTGAGATATGTTCAGGGAAAGGAGAATGTAGTGGTTGACACTCTTAGTCGGCGAAGACATGAGATTTCTGCTGTGACACTTGGAGTTTAGTTGAGGAGCCAGATTTTAGTAGCATTTTCTACTGATAGATTGTATCAGGAAGTGAAGATGGAGATTGGGTCAGGTAGACCCTTGGAGGGAATATTTTTAGGATATACTCTTGAGTTAGATGGCTTGTTGCGACATCTAGGTCATATCTCTGTACCATCTATAGAGGGTCTTCACACTCTAGTTTTGATAGAGGTACATCGAGCACCATACTTAGCGCATCTTGGTGTTAAGAAGATGCATGTGGATCTTAGACAGTTGTACTTTTGGCCTGGTATGAAGTGTGATATTGCTACTTTTGTTTTGAGATGTCTTGAGTGCCAAAGAGTTAAGGCTTAGCATCAACATCCCATAGGTTTATTACAGCCACATCTCATTCCTAAATGGAAATGGGATATTATATCAGTTGATCTCATTTTTTGATTACCTATGTCATCACGTTGACATGATACTATCATGGTTATTGTTGAAAGATTGACTAAGGTAGCGCATTTTTCTCCAGTTTGATCATCCTACAATGCTTCCTCTATGGCCAGAATATTCAAGGAGGATATTGTTCGGTTGCATGTGATTCCTCACAGAATCATTTCACATAGAGATCATGTATTTACATTAGCCTTATGGACATCATTACAACAGGCTTTAGGTACTTAGTTGAACTTCAGTTCAACCTGTCATCTTGAGCCTGATTTCAAATAGAGAGGGTTAATCAGATAGTCAAGGATATGCTCAGAATGTATGTGATGGATCAGCAATCACATTGGGAAGATTATATATACTTAGTGGAATTCTCCTATAATAATGGGTATTAAAGTTCCATAGGTATGCCCCCTTTTCAGTCACTGTATGGATGTCCTTATACCCCATTGAGTTGGGATCGACTTAAGGATAGAGTTTTACTTCCAAGTCATAAGATACTTTGAGATATGGAGCAATAGGTTGACCGCATTAGAGAGCATTTGATAGTGGCACATGATAGACAGAAGAAGTATGCCAATGCACATAGAGTGGATAGACAGTTCTTAGTTGACGACAGGGTTTTTCTTCGAGTGCAACCATGTAGGAGTCCAATTCATTATGGAAAAGGCTCTAAGCTTGTACCTCAATTTGTTGGACTATTTGAGATTCCTAAGAGGATTGGTCTTGTGGTGTATCGACTTGCTTTACTGCCCATTTTATCATTAATTCATGATGTTTTATGTATCAATTCTTAGACCTTATCATCCTAACATTTCACATGTGCTGGATTGGAATGCATTACATGTAGAAAATGGGTAGCTAGCTTTGGAGCCTATGGGAATTCTTCAATGTCAGAGGCTCGCCCTCAGGGGTCAAGATGTTGATTAGGTGAGGGTCCAATGGGATCCTAATGATGAGGTATCAGCTACTTGGGAGGATGCCACATGCATGTGTGAGCTTTATCCTTATCTATTTCCAAGCTTCCAGGAGTAAGCCTTATCCTAGGGGGGGAGGATGTAGTGTCCCTCTAGTTACGACACTCTGTTTTAGTTTGATTCAGTTTCATAGATATATGTTGTAGTTGCTCATGATTCTATACTATTTGTTTTTAGTTATGACTTTGAAATTATGTTGTTTTACTGGATAATACTTTTGACACCCTGATCATCTAGTTGTCTTTGTGTGATATGGTTTATTTGCTTATAATTTTTATGAGGTTATCATGATGAAATGATTGTTTATGATATATTATGCTCGTCAGTTCTAGTGAAGAAGACAATGTAGCACTACTCATTCATGAGTACCCTGCTACGCTGCAATTATTCTTCACAGTGTTTTTTCTTATATAAGTTTATATCTTTAACAGTCATGTTTCATGTAGATATAGGTACCGAGTATTGGCTCCGCCTGCTTGTTAGGTCTAAACATACCCTAATCTAATGAAATTATGTTGATCCGAAGTTAGTGATAGGTCCTTATTGAACCATCATTCTTCATTGAACAAGTACCTATTTGTTACCCTTCCTTGTTGTCTAGTCCATTTTTGTTGTGTCGTACTTGTCTATATTATTCTATTTGGGAATTCATTATTGCAGTTAAATGATTAATTGTTTAAATAATAGTTTAAATGTTTCTATTTATGTTTATATTTATGGTTTAATTTATTAATTTAAATTAAATAAGTTATTTAATTTAAGAGTGAAAGTTAATTTTCTAAAATTATTTAATTAAATATAATTGTTGACTTAGTTGTGCAAATGGGATTTACATGAAAGACAAATATTTTAAAAGATGTTATTTTCATCATGTTATGAATTTTGGATTTGGAGTTGAAAATGTGATATGATGTTAAAAGGGTAAGTTAGAACTGATTGATCAATTTTGAATGCATAATTGACTATCAGTTAAGCTTCATGGTTTAGAGTTAATAAAATGCATTAAATTTTTTTTGGGAGTTGCAATTTCGATTTCACGGCAATATTCTGAAAGAATTTTCATGGCAACAATTTTTAGAATATTTTTGCGCAGCAGTTGTTCTGGGAAAAAATTTTAACTTAATTTTTTTTTGCAAGCATAATATTGAGCTGGATTTTCTTTGATTACTTTGACAGAATCTGGTGAATTTAAGCAAAATTGACAAAAGATTTAGAATTTTTTTCGAGCCAACCATCAAGCTTTAAACAAGTTTTCTTCTTTGGTTTTTAAATTCTTGTGCTAAATTTTGAGAACATGATGTTGAATTTATGTTGCTCTATAAGGGAATTATTTTGTTGAACCTGCACAAACAATAAAGAAACAAATTAGAAGAGTATTTGAATTTTAAAGTAGAAAGGAATAAAACGTAATTTGTAAATGCTCAATTCCAAATATGAACTTTTTAGAAATGGCTGTAAAGAGTTTGCAAATGTTTATTGGAAATACATTTCCAGTTCGTTATTTTGTATTATTAAAGTTTTATTTCCTCTTTTTTTTTAAAGATTTGTCCCTTCTATTTGTTCCTTTTATTGTAATCATCGTACTTCTAGATTTTATCTATCCACATCTAGGTATATTTAGCAACATGCAATTAGATATAAATTTTGCGATATAGAATTTGACACTCTTTTCTATGTTTTAAATGTTTAGACTATATATGGTTCTTGTATTATGCATGTAATACAATTCACATAATTTTCAGTTTTGAGATTATTTTCTAATCCTTGAACATTCTATTTTATGATACCTCTGCATGTCGCATACTATTTATTTTGTATGTTAGATGTTTGGAGTGTAAATTTGATCTTGTAATAATCTCATTATTCTTGCATAAATATAGTTGCTTATTACCAATAGTGCTCTCCATGACGTATTGTTTTGTTGGTCTCTATTTGAGTTATCAGTGCTCACCTTAGTTGAGATTGCATGGAGTATTTAATGCCTATCGTTTGATGAGTATTCCTCAATTAAACATAGTGACCTTGTTGGCTATAGAATTCTATGTACTTCGATTTTCTTTTGAGGAGATTATATTTCATCTGTTGTATATTTAAGGATTTCATTTTTCCAATCTGAAACTTCAAGTTTGTTTTGACTTAGCCACCTACCACTCTACAACTTTATCAAGATAATTGAGAATAATTTGTTTGAGTCGTCCCCTCCTCCTTAAACCATACGGTCTATACTATTACAAATTTATTATTGCTTTCAGACCATCTGCGCGATCTGCTAAATCTAGGAGTTTTTTATTTTAACTTTGTCTCTATTTTTAGTTCATCAATCTCTTGTAGCTTGTTACTGTAAGGGAAATTAGAAAGTTACAAATTACTTTAGAATTTTCAATGTATCACTCTTGACGCGTTCTTGAGTACATATCTATAGAAAGTTTCTTAAAATTATGTTTTATTTCTCTTACTTGTAGCTTTTATTTTTGCCACTGTACTAAAAGTTAATAAACGACTTTTGATTTGAAAGTGTTTTGCATGTATGCCTTTCTTAACGTAAAGATTTCAAGAAATTCTTAAGTTATCTAATTGTTTATGGCATCAGAAATTCAAATGAGTGTCTTTTATCTTCTTTACTGTAAGTCACATGTTTTGGTGAACTGCACTAATTATAATGCTCATAAATTACATCTCCCTTAACTCCTTTAATCTGTCCATCATTCACTTACAGACTTGCTAATTTATTGCAATGTATGTACTAAGTTTTGGTGGATTGCATGCACCTATTTTTATGCATTATTAATGTATATATTTATTTCAGTTTACTTTTCCTTTACTCGCATTGAATCAACATCTTCACAATATTTTTGTATATTTATGTCAATATATATATTTGGCATTCTTTTGATATTGCTTGAAATTTTGATTTAAATAAATAAATTTAGCTTATTATGAAACAAATAAATGAATACAAGCAAATTAAATGATTTAATGTTTCTATTTAAGTTAAATTGGTTTAACATGTAATTTGTGTATGTTATTCTATAAATGAGTAATATTCATTAGAATGTGTTTAAAAAAATATAGTTAAATATTTGTGAATTGTGTGTTATTAAGTTTTCCAGAGGCTAGGGAACACTTAGAATAATTTATTTATTTCATGTGAGACATAGTATTCATTTGATCTTACTAATTTCAAAGTTGGCCTTGTTCAATACTTAGCGTACCTTTGTGGTGTTTTGGAATTAAAACATGCATAACAAAATTGCTATCTTTGAGAAAATATGAGTTTTATGGTCTATATCTTGTGGATGATAAGTTCATCCATGATTTTTTTATTTTTTCTTTGAGGCTATCCTTTTTCTTTTGATGTCGAGTCATGTTATAGAAAGAGTGGCTTGTGATAGGGGTCGAAACCCTAGATGGTTGTCAGGCTAACCTATCGTAGGTTTTGTAATCCAATGAAAACCTAACTAATGTATTAGGGGTTAGGTAATATTAAACATTAATTCAGATAAAATTATGCCTTGCCTATTTTCTTAATGATTGTTTAGATTGAGGAAAGGTTGAGAAGGCCTAGAATGGCTAGTCAGCTATCTTGTCTTCTTGAAAGATGGAATGACTCCACACTAGTTTGCATAGGGGTCGAGAATCGGTAGAGACTGCCAAGGTAACTCTTGGAGAGGGCTAGTAGTCTAGGAAGATTCACTAGGGTAACCAATCCTGACTGTGTGATGACACTCTTTTCCTATTACATGATTGTGTCTCTTGTGGTGAGTTATCTCTAGTTGTATTTTTTCCTCTAGGAGTTTGTTTGATTTAGTTTTGAAATCTTTATGTCGTTATGTGAATGTAAGCCAATTAAATGTATTGTTTTGGCTTCTTGTTTGTTGTTCTATGGACCTATCATTATCTCCAAGCATGGAGGGAGCGAACCTTTAGGTTTCACGTGGTTGGGAGGAAATCATGCTATAACTTCATTGGATATTCTTACAAATGATACTATACTTGTTGGTTCCTGTTACTTCATTGATCGTGACAATGGACATTGAATGTGTTTGAAGACATGAATGTTGGATATGATGAGATCATTACCCTTTTGTATATTTACCTCATGTATATGAGTGTACTCATTATATCATCATTATGATGTATTGAGATTTATTAAAATCTCACATGATGTAATCTAGATATATTTGTAACCTGATTGTATAAAGTTTTGAAAACTAGATCATTCATGAATTTAATTTTTACTTATGTTTTATGTTATAAAGAGATGTTCTTATTTATAAAGTTTAAGTAACATCGACTTGGAATCATTAAGAAAATTGTGTGATTGAATGAATCTTTAAAAAAATAAAAAATAAAAAAATTATTCAGTTAATTTGTTCTTTACGCTTTGTTTTAATGGAAACCTTGGAAGGGCATTACAAGTTCTCTCCAACAAAGGTTCCCCTTTAATAAATTTTTGGTTCCAAAAAGTAGCAATTCCTCCTCATGCACCATCTGAACTATTTCCTTAGATTCCATAGTTCTAAAACTTTTTAATCTTCTCCACCTTATCTTTGGACATTTTGGTTTCTTGGATGATAAGAATATCAAGTTTATGATCCCTAACAAAATTATACAAAACATCCCTCTTATGAAGGGTATTAAGCCCTCTAATATTCCAAGACATAATCTTGATATCTTACTAGGGGATTGGAGAATCTCTGGAATGATCTTTTGAACACCATCCACTATGTCCTAAAAGATTTTATGCTCTCTCTACCATTTACCCAACCTTCTTCCTTGGTTATACTTAGTAGCACCACAATCCTCCTTTACTCTTGCTCTAGTAACAACTCCACTTGGAGTATTCTGTTGTTTACTTCTCTCCTTTTTTTCTTCGAATGAGAGAGGACTTCTTCCCAATTAGTATCTTCTTGACTCTCCAACTCTCTCCTAGATTCCCATTCCTTATCATACATTCTTCTTTGCTCCCAAGGCAGAGTATCCATCTGGCCATTCCTGAGTTGGTTCAAATTATCACTTGAAAGTTCAATATTCTGGCCCAAATTCTCAAAGGTGTCCTTGAAAAAATCCGTGGTAGTTTTTCCCTATATTTTAAGAGGGTCTCTCAGAGGGAAACATTCTATAGAAGTGATATGAATGCCAATATCTAGAGACAAACCTTGGATAGGAATATCCTCTAGTCCAAGATCCCCATTATCTTTTCCTTCTGATAAAATATTAAGAGTGGAAGAAACAAATTCCTTATCCCTTTTATCATCCCCAACATTCTCCAAGATTTCTTCTCCTACTTCCTTTGACCCAGAAATATTTTCTGCCCCTATTTTTTTATTCTTCTGAACATCAAAATCCTTGGGTTCTATTTCTCCATTGGTACTAGTGGTATTCCTCTGAGCTTTAAATTTCTTGCCAGATTCCTCATTAAGGGTATTGGTGTTGCTTGCTTTCCCTTCTCCTTCAGGCTTCTTTCTCCAAATATTCTTAGGGTTAGACTGGAGGTTTTCTTTGTCTTTGTTGGAATTTAATATGCATTTCTTAGCCCAATTCCTCATTTTTCTACACTTAAAGCAATGAAAGGGAATGGACACAATCTCTATAATTTACGTCCAATTTCCCAACTTAGACTGTATATCTATTGAAGAAGGGAGGTTAGCATTTTGTGAAACTCCCACACATATTTGTGCAAATCCCTATAGGCTTACAACAAAGCTATATAGATGTACATATTGGTAATACAAAAATATATGTACAAAACTACCATATAGGCACGGAACAAAGGACCCTAACATAATCACTTCCCTCTAGAGGAAGGGAAAAGATCACTAGCCACTATTGACTAACAATTGGATGGAGACACATATGATGATGGTTTCTTTCAAACCCACTGACTTGAACTCCTCTCTAAACTATTATGAACCCAAACTTGATACAATAAAATGTATACACATTAATATATAAAAATTGAATTATAGAATGACATAGCAAAATAATCACTTACCACATACTCATGATCACTCTAAACCAATTTTTAACTCTCTTAATTTGTAATAACGACATGTTCATGAACTAGAGTTGTAAAGCCCTATTGAAAGCATCAAGATATAAATTAAACTACAAATGAATATTAGTCAATTTTTTACTAATAGACATAGAAGAAAACAAATATAAAACAAAATTTTCTAATTAGCTCATACCTCTATCAAAATCATCGAAGATGATAATGTTGTGGAAACACAATGCTCCATTATGGTACAAATGTTGGGAGGAGTATCAACTAATATACTCATTCAAAAATTGAAAAAACATTAGTAAAATTTCGAGATCTACCTAATATTATTTTACAAAATTTTAATGATTAAATACACTCAAGATTACCTCAATGTAACATGTACATGGCTACTTTGACTAACAAGTGTTGATTTTGAAGGCCCAACATTAACATGTTCAATATTGAATGTGAGAATTAATATTACCATTTATATAAGTTTAAATTATTCACATGTACTATACTTATTATTTTTTACTATTTATGTACATGTGGACTCAACATTATTGTGTAAGTGGGAGGTGGAGGGCCAAAAGACTAAAGGTGAACACTCTAGTCCCCTAAAATTTGATTACAATCACTCTACTAATTTAGTTAATCTTACATATCAAAATAAATTATGATAAATTGAATTTGAACTTGTTCAAATTTTCTTATTATCAATGTCATATATTTGATCCAACAACTCATCTATCATGACAATTTGATCCAATATATACATTATGTTATTGGCCATGTGCATCTTGATCATCCTTAGACCCACAAGAACAAAGAGACCTACATTTTTTATATAAGTGAGGTGAAATTCAAAACATAGGACTTTCCCACATCACTCTATGCTAGAGACTTAACATACTAAAAAATGGTATCAAGGAATAAGCTAATGGTTTCTAAGGTCTCAACCTCAACAACATCCTTCACAATGGAAGGGATAGTGACATGCTCAAAATTTGGTCTAGCAAGGGGTCTCAATGCCTAGTTTTGGGTACATTTTTTCCCCACTTTTACCCTATAAATTCTACATGTCAAAGTAATTTGGGATCTCATTCAGAGAAAACTAGCAATAGAGTTTCCTCAAAAAATATTTTGGGACCTCATTGTTATTACATAAAGGATGGTCAAAAGCCATCCACCACCTATCCTAAAAAATATCCCATATCCCTTGGTGGTAGCACCAATTGATAAAGAACCTTCTACAAGCATTGTGTATGGGTGTATTAAGGGTAACTGCAAGAAGTTGGGTCCACAAAATGTTCAAAAAGTGGAATTTTTTTTCTTAATTTCCAAAATTTATCACATTTGGATTGAATTTTTGAAGCACTTAGATATCAAATCTTAAAAAATTCTAGTAAAGTGAAATTTAGTATTTTGAGTTTAGTTTTCAAATATGTAATTTATTTTAATACCAAAATGATATAAAATAATTTTTAATGGACATGTATACAAACCAATTTTTAAAAGTCATAGTTTTGGGACCATACCATGCACGTGTATAGATGCCATAATTTGACCTAAATAAATTAATTTTTCTAATTCATTTTTGGATTTAATATGTGTATTATACTGAAGATTGATGGAGATATTTTTCTATAATTTGTTTCTAAATATATGTATTTTTAATTATTTTTTATTGACCTTGATGTGTTTTAGAAAAACCTCATGTATAGACACCATATTTTGACCTAAACCAATCATTTTTTAAAATTTATTTTTTTCATTATGTAAATAGTTGTTTGTAGATTAATGTCATATATATTTTATTACAATAAAATTATCAAATTAAAAGTTATTAAAAATATGAAACCCTAACATTTCAAGTTTATTGACTAGTTTCCTCATAAATTAATTAGAAAATGGAAAAAATAATCTAATCATAAAAAAAGTTACATATTTGAAAACTACACATCACCATCTATAATGGATTTTAATTTCACAAAACAATTCTTAGAAAAAACCCATTAACCATATTTCTAAAGTTTTTTCTCTTGACATTGTCCTGACCTTGCACTTGTAGGTCCAAGGTTAATGGTTGGGTTACCATGTCTTTTATGATTCTATGTCCAAATTAAAAACATGGATTGTGAGTTTCAAAATTTTTTGGAACAAGCACCCACTTTAAAATGGGTACCTATTCTAACAAATGAATGGGTACCTATTTTAAAGCTTAAAAAATGACACTTCCCCTAAAAGTGGACCCAACTTCTTACAATTACCCTTAGTTCTTAGAACCCTGAACAATACACACAAGTCATATTTTAATATTTTATTAATTTAATTTTTTCATAGGATAGGATTTTTCATAAAATTACCTTTGCTCTTCCCTATTGTTTGATGAAGTGTTTATTTTCCCACTCATGGATATTATGTGACATACAATAAATTCTATTGAACTAGTGAGGTTAGGCATATGGGAGTTTATTCCTGATGGATCCCTCAACCTTCCAATTATTACCTTAAGTCCATGTTTACTTTTTCTAATTTCCCCTAATATATTTTCTTATGTCCCAAGAAGATGTTGAGGCAATGTGAGAGGGGTTTTTGTGGTTTTTCTTCAAGATGGTTTTCATTAATTGGTGAGGCATTCTTAATTCCTATAAATTAAAGAAAATCAACTCAAAAAACTATATCTATTCAATTGAATTTTCATTAAAAAGGTAAAAATGCTTACATCTTCAACCTTGGTGACATCATGGCAGTATGTTGATGATCATTAAATAGAAAAAATGGTGAGGAATGATCTATTACACAATGTCAACACACTTTAAAAGGTTGAAAACTAGAAAATACTATTGAGAGGTTGAGCTCCAATTAGCTCAACCTCCTAGTTTTCTAAAAAAATAAGAATACATTTTAACGTGCACATGTTATGTTTAGTAGGGAGGAAAAACTGGTATGGCTAATTTTTCAGTCCCCAACTCCTTGCACATAACTAATAGTGTAAATGGGAGATTAACGGGTTAAGTAGTTTTAGCCCACTTAATGCAAAGTGTAGAAAATAAGTAATTAAAAATTAGTAAGATATTTATTTTATTTTTGGGGTGTGGATGAGGGACTTAGGTAAATAGATAATTGGATTTATTTATCTAGGATAGACTATAGGAGAGGAAAGATTAAATGGTTTATGTTAGAAATACATGTAAATAAGTAGTGATAAATAGTGATTTTGTTAATCAAACAATAAAATATTATTTAATTAATAATGGATACAAATTAGATAATTAATTGAATAGTTAGAGTTATATTCAATCAATTATAGAGAATATAGTCAAGTAATGATGATGGTAAATTTTAGGTGTTCACAAATACATACTTATTCAATTAATCCATCATTACTTTAAATATAAGACAACTTCTTACCTAAAACATAAACTACTACTTAATCAACCAATTCTTACATTTAATTTCACATTCTTCTTTTTAAAGAAATAAAAATATTTACCAATAATTAGGGCCCAATACAAAGAGAATGACTTAAAAAATGTTAAGAACCATAACTTTATCTAGGTTGTTCATGTCCAATATATTCTTATCTCTCTCCTCTCTATGTTTGTTATCTCTTTATCTTCCTTTATCTATCTAATGTCTTATCTCAATCTCTCTCTTTTTCTCTATCTAATATTTCTCTCTTCCTCTCTCTTTATCAATATATGTCTCTCTTTGTATATACATTCTTTTTTTTTTATTATCTATTTTTCCTCTTTGTCACCTCTCTCTCACCCCATTTTTATCCCTCTACTATTTTTGTTCCTCTCTCCCTCTTGATCCCTCCCTATGTATCTCCCTCTCTTTCTCTCATTGTCTCTCTTTACCCCCTCTCTTGTCTCCACCTATCTATCTTTTTGTCTCTATATCTCTATCATTTTTTCCATTATATCTTCTTCTCTCCATCTCTTTTTCTCTCTATCTCTCTTTTCCCTCTTTGTCTCTCCCTTACTCCCTCTCCCTCTCCCTCTCCCTCTCCCTCTCCCCCTCCTCCTCCTCCCCCTCTCACCCCTCCCTTTCAACCTATGGAAGGTTTTCCAGTCACTAGATTTCTTATAAGTATTTTCATGACTTGGAAAATGAGAGGATAAATTAAACTAATCTTGTTTAACTTTTATCTTGTCTTCATGGGAATTGTTTTTTCTGACTTCCTCACAAGCGGCACCTCCTAGCCACAACATCCATAGCCGCGCCAAAAACACTGTCATCTAACAGAGACGGTCCCCCCTTAACAAACCGCTATTTCCTCTTTCTTTCCTCATCAATGAAACTGAATCCCGTCGCATTCAAAGGAAAGCGGGGTTTCGAAGAAAACACTGAAATTTAGGGCTTTCCGCGGTTTTCGACAGGTGTATCGTAAAGATGTATTCCATCGTCTCGAATTTTTCTCGTCACATATTTGCCTTCGATCTACCGAAGCAAGCCGCTCCCTCTCACAGATGAAACGTCTTTGGCGCAAATATACGGATAAACCCTAAACTAAGCAATCCCCCGCCACTGTGTCAATTTTTTAAACAATCAAAATATTAAAACTAATAATTAATTACCTTTACTAGTAGTTGTGTCATCGGCAGCGCTTTCAAATTTCGTTTGGATTCCATCGGACAGGCTTCAGAAAATGACTGCCGACGCGCACCATTTATTTCTGCAGGCTATTCAATTTAGAATCTCAGTTTAATTAAGGTGATTGAATTCAAAGAACGGTTGGTGAGGAACATAGATTAAGATAGAAAAGGACGAGTAGAGAGAAGGAAGCTTCGAGGAACCCGGATTGTTGTACTGTGGTAAGGCTATGGTCTTACCACATTTAACATTTGGATAAATGAATGTTTTTAATTATGTTTACGAGATCAGTCGGTGTATGAGATGGATGAAATGAAACTGAAACCATCTTTGTCAAACAATAAAACAATTGCTGACCCCGCCAATTACTTCTTGTTGTTTTCTAACTCTGCTGATTTTGTTTCTTCTGCTGTGTATTTCGATTGTTGTTTTCTCTTAAAACACTAAAGTCAAAACTACCCCTCCTAAAATTGTTATCACTAGTTGGTGGCAAAAATTCATGTAGACGAGTTTAATAGAGAATATTCTTTTGATTCTTAGATTATATATAACAATCATGGTATATTAGTTTATATAACAATCATGGTATATTAGATTATATATTATGTTATGATCAAGTTTTTCAATTAGTATAAAAAATATATATGTGAAAGTGATATATCTAAATGAGGCACATTCAGTATTGTCATAAATTTCTACATATGTTAATTTAACTACGTTATCTAAAAATTTATAAGGCAATAAAATAAACCATTTAATAATTTAAATTAAATGACATTATTACACTCTAGAGAATTGAGTTAAGACTAATAAATAGTAGAGTAATTGAGAAGGTTAGAGATTCTTAGTCCTATTTGTTGGTAATAATAATAATCAGCAATAGATGTTCTATTATAGTTGATGTATAATGATCAATATTAGGCTTATGATATTGGATCACTATTGTGTGTACTATTACAAACATGCATATGAATTATGTTAGATCATTATTGTATGTACTATCACAAACATACTTATGAATTATGCTATATGTCTAGTTGTGATTGTAACTACCCAAAATAAATAGGAACATGACAAGTTTGGTGATAAAATAAATCCTCAAAAGCCAACATGACATGTCAAACTTCCTAGACCCCTCTAGCTATCAGAAAGGCCTAAAAGATGTCAACAAGATGCACCATAAAATTACCCTCCTAGTCAATGAAGAATTATAAAAATATTAAAGGTGGGATTTATTCATCCTATTGAATATTGTTAATGGAAATCCAACATTATACCAATACTAAAGGGATTTAAGTTTATACAATTTCTATGACAATGAAAAGGCATGGCCCAAGGATGATTTTCTCTTGCACAATACTAACATCATAGGCAACCCTATAGTGGGACATGAAATGATCTCTTTCATAGATGGTTTCTTTTGTTACAATCAAATTTAAAAAGCACCTAAACATCAAAACAAAATTTCCCTGATGACATCATGGGGAAATTTTTATTATCAAGTTATTCCCTTCAGATTTGATATGTAGGAGCCTCCTATTAATGGGCTATGATTGAGATATTTCATGACATGCTCCATGACAATTTTGCAAATAACATAGATGATATAATAGGAAAATCTAAAACTAAAGTTGAACCTATTGTAATATTACAATAGATCCTTTAATAGCTCAAAGAAGACAAGGTTTATCAAATAAAAAAAGAAGTGTACATTATTATTGATAGGGTATCAAGGCTGAAATTTCAAAAATTGAAGACATAATAGAAATTACCCTAACTCACAACCTCCAATAACTTAGAAGCCTGTAGAGAAGCTACAAGCTATCAAAAAATTAATTTCTTAGCTCATAGATAAATTTCAACCATATGTGATTTTTTTTGAATAAAAAGTTCCATTAAGATCAATCATGCTAGTAGGCCTTTCATAAAATTAAGCAATTTCTAGTTGGTCAACTAGTTCACACAACACCCAATCCAAACTAACACTTGTTACTATATATCTCCATTGCTCAACATGCAATAGGTTCCCTATTATCACAACATGGTGATCAAAGTCAAGAAAGGGAAACCCATTATTGAAGAATAATATTGGTTAGCTAGGAAGCTAACTACACATACATAGAAAACTAATTTCTAATTGTGGAATTTCCCTTCTAAAATATAAAAAATTATATGCTCATTAACAATATAAAACTTGTTTCCAAGATTAATCTATTAAAATACCTATTATCTAAAACTACTCTAATATGAAGAATGTCCAAACAAGTTGTGCTCCTTAATGAGCTTTAAATTAAGTATGTAAATCAAAAAAATATTAAGAGATAACTAATTATAGATCAATTAGAGAAATAACCCTTGTGAGTTGCTCACCCTCTAACCATGAGTTTTCTAGATGAGTCTATCCTCACTCTTTCAACAAGAAAATAATGGAATCCATACTTTGATAGGCCTTTTAGCACTTTCCTATTACTTATATTGCAAGGATATCTCATCCCAAATCCCTTCAAGTTCAACTTCGCATGCACCAACAACCTAGTAGAATATAAGTAATTAATTTAATAGTAGGTTTCAAATTATTTTTTTAATATAATATCTAATGTATATCAATACTCAATGAATCCCAACTTATCATCAATTAAGATAGTAATTAATACCAAACAAAATATGATAAGCTCATTCCATACAAATAGATGGTGGATGAATTCAAATTACTCTAGCAACATATATTTTGAACCAGTTCTATGAGTTTATAATAAGATTATAGAAGGTATGGATATAATATGCTCTCTCCTTAGCATGTCAGCAAATACATGAGTGCCAATTTCTAGTAGTTATTCATCCCAAAATATATTGTATTTGAGTCCAAAATGGTAGGTGATATTATTGGTTCTAATACTCCTTTCTCTCATGACATATCACCCATAAAACTCTTTCATCCAACCACCAATTATCATTTTTCAGTGTGTATCATATTATCCCATCCTTAGAAATGCTCTTTACTATAGAGGTAATGAAATCATATTTGTATGGTGTCCAAACTCAAATGAATCAAACCTAGAAATTAATGAGGTTCATGATGGAATTTATGATCTCACACTAATACTATGGTCTTAGAAAAGATCACATTCACATAAGATATTATTGGTCCCCATCATGTAACAAGATTCTTTCTAGTATATCATAATGTGGCTAGATTACTAGAAGCATGGATATTTGATTCATTCTCCTTATATAGCTTTGTATCCCATCAATAATCTTTGGTCATTCTCTACTTGGGGCCCTAACCTCATTGGTAAAATTCACCCTACATACTTTGATGGCCATATATACATCATTATCACCACTAAATACTTGAACCTAATTAATTGAACCTAATAAATCTCTTTTTAAACTTAATCATATCTTATTTAAAGTGTTGTAACAAACTTTCACACTTTTCTAGGGTTGTCATTAATAATTAGGCTTCTTATGCTTTAATTGGCCCTATTTTGCATCCACGAGCCTCATTTAATGCATCTTTTCAAGGATGATTCTGACACAAATCAACATCAAATCATAATTCAGGTGTTATCAGGTTGTAGGGCCAAGATTTAGTGATCTGCAACTCATTCGTCACCCTAGGTGTATGAGTCCCACCTAGGTTTTTCAGTCTCAAACCTAGTTTCACACCTTTCTAAGAATTTTTGAATTCGGTCCCATAAATTATGCCTAATGGGACTCATTGGCCACCTTGGGCGAATGAGTCTCGTGTGGCCCAAAATCAAAATTAATTCAAATTTTTGGCTAGATTTTATCCTCCTAGATTTTATGTCAGCTTGTAGTGTTGTAATTTCAGGAACTCTTACATAATTAAGTATAAATACAAGGTTCTTTCAGTCATTTTCACCTAAAAATTTTGTGAGAGCATTCATAATAGAAAGTTTGAGTTTACAAGAGCATTCAAGCATTCACAATAGCATTCAAGAACATTCAAGGTGTACCATAGAAAAATGGATCTTTGACATTTTCATGGTCTTTTAGGTCTTTCTCTCATGATGCTTGGTCTATTTTTCTTTCATACTTTCATAAATAAGTCTTATGAGGTATCATTGGGTTATTAGAGCACACGAGTGTATAAATAAGGGTTTTTCCATTTATTTTACACCTAATTCATTCAAGCATTCAAGCATTCACTCATTCAACATCAATTAGCATTTGACCACTTTGCATCATTCAATCAAGCATTAATCAAGCATTTTGGAGCAGCCATTGACATAACTTCATATTTCTTCAACAAGGTTGGTGAGTTTAGGACATTTGAATGTTATTTATTCATCTTTCCTTGTTCATTTCACTCCATTTCTTCATTAAGGGTTTGATTACCAAAGTGGGATTTGACTAAGGAAAATCCCTATAACCTAACCCTTAACCATTTTTTTCCCTTTTGCATGTATGTTTGTAGAATTGTGTATGTAGTTTTGTTAAGAAATTAGGTGTTGAAAAGTGGACAAGAAGTCAAAAAAGTGTTTCAAGTCAACAAAACCTTATTTCAAACTTGGAGACAACCTATGGTCTGTCTTCTATAAATTTGACTCTGTCAACCCAATAAGAAGACAATTGCAAATCTAGAGCTACAGACTTGACCTTTGATTTCAAAAATTTTTGGGAGAGGACTAGTTTTCCATCAGTGGCGAATGAGTCCCACCTGAAGGCTAAAAAGTGTGATTTTTTCATATTCTAGTTCTTGACAGTCAGAAACCTATTTCAGGAGATTTTACCAGTAGGAGGATTGATTCACCATCAGTGGCGAATGACTCCCACTGGTCATCAAAAGTGATTTTTCTAGCATTCCAAAATCTTCTCAAGTCTGAAATCTTCCTCTAGATGCACTCTATTCAATCTCTTTCATTTTTGTTATGTGTTTGTTCATGTTTTAGTTCATTCTTGCATATCACATTATGTTTTCAAACATTTCATTTTACATTATTTTTCATCAATAGTTAATCAATTTCATCATTTAGTTTCATTTACAACATTGCATTTAGTCATAATTACATCATACAATCTTCTATTTGAGTGAACCACTTCAATCTTCTTGGTTATTCTATCTCTCTCCTTTTAGGTGGAAGATCCTAAGAGTGCAAGAGAAGCCCATAGAACCTTACCGCAAAATTTTGTTGGTTCATTTTGGTGTGAATCATAGATTTTTGGCTCTCTAGAACTTTCTATCACTTCTAGGGTTTTGCACCTAAAAGGAGAAAGCAAGGGCCAAAGAATCTAGCTATTTTACTCAAATTAGGAAATGTGTAATGTAATTAGGAGTAAATGGAGTGATATGAATGCAACCAAACTATGTAATTGAACAATTATGAATGGAAAATCTAAGAAATCAAAAATGTTTTTGTGCCGTAGAAAAATGGCCCCTTGTCATTTTCATGGCCTTTTAGGTCTTATTTCATGGTATTTAATATATTTTGCTCTGATTTTATGATGTAACATGGATTGAACATGCATATTTAGGTACTAAAATTCAAATAATGGCATCTTCTGAAGGTGTTGTGAAGTGTTGTAAAAAATTTCTACATTCTTCTAGACTCTATTCATTACAATTTACCTAAACATCATCTTTTTACACATGATCAAGCCCTATTTTGAAGTGTTGTAAAGTCTTGTAACAAGATTTCACACTTTTCTAGGCACAACCTCATTATTTATCTCTTTCTTGTGTCTTATTTTACCCCTTTATGTCCTCATATGCTTTAATTAGTTTATTTTTGAATGTAAACTTAACAAACAACATTAAATACAACTCAAATCCCAACACCCACTTTTGAGCCTAAGGTGGGACCCATTTGCCATGGGTGGCAAATGGGTCCCTTTTGCTTCTAAAATCAAAATATTTTAAATTTCCTTTCATTTTTTAATTTAAAAACACTTGATGTTGGCCTGTGATGAGGTATGAACGGGTTACTATGACACAAGATTGTATAAATATGTAATTTTCACCTCATTTTACATCTCCTCACTCATTCAAGCAATCTCATAAAATCATATAATCATTCAAGAACTTTACAACATCAAATCAAGCATCAATCAAGCACTTTGAAGCTTCTATTAACATTACTTTAGATTTGCATTATCAAGGGTTTTGTAAGTTGATAGCATTTGCATGTTGTTAGTTTATCATTCTCTTGAATTTCACTATTTTATTAAGGGTATGATTACCAATGTGGGGTTTGACCAAGGCAAACCCCTATTTTCTAACCCTCAACCATTTTTCCCCTATTACATGTGTGTTTACAGACTTAGGTGTGAAGATTTAACAAGTATTTTGGTGTTGAAAAGTGGAAAACAAGTCAACTAGGTGCTTCATGTCAACTAATTCCTATTTCAAGCTTGGAGAAGGTTTTATATCTGTTTCCCACATAAATGACTTCAACAACACAACAATCAGTGATTTCAAAATTTGGTGTTGCAGAGTTGTCTCTTGACTTTCCAAAATTTTTGGAGAGGAATGATTTTCAATCAGTGGCAAATGAGTACCACTTTAGGACTAAAAATATTAGTTTTGTTAGGTTCTGGATCCCAATTGTTAGAAACTAACTTCTATCAATTTTTCACCAAGAGGAGGACTAATTCGCCACCCTGGGTGAATGAGTCCCACTGTGAAAATTCAATAATTCCGATCAATATTCAAAATATTCTAGATTCTTCATCAAACCTCTAGGTGCACTCAATTTCATCCTATTTCTTTTTGTTCTGCATAATTTCATCATTTAGTTCATTGTTTGTGTATCATAATGTGTTTTCAAACATAGTGTAAATCTTCATTTTGCATTCACATTCATTCATTTAGATCACTCAATTGCACATAGATTACTTCATTTAGCTTAGGAAACATTACACATAAAATTATGTGAATGAACCCTTAGCATTTTTGGTTCCTACCTCTCTCCTTTTAGGTGAAAGACCCTAGAAGAGCTAGAGAAGTCCTACTGACCCAAAAATCAATGGTTCATTTTGGTGAACCCACATTTTTAACAATTTGCATTTCTAATTTCATTTGCATATTGCATGTTAGTTTACATTTGCATACACATTCAATTAGAACATTATTTTGTTTTTGCATTCTAGGACTTTTCGTATTGCATTAGTGAAAACTTCATTTAGATTTCATTTTTACATTGCATCTTATTGAAGAAATAGAAAATTTGCATTCTACATCCTTAGTTACATTCTGTAGAACATTAAAATCATCTTAAATTTTTTGAAAAACACAAAAAAATTGTGTACTGGGACTCATTCACCACCCAGGGCGAATTAGTCCCTCTGCACCTTTTAAACAACATTTTTGGCATCTTTCTGGAATTTTTCTGCATTAAAATTTCCTGTTCTTGTATTCTTTTTTAATTTCTAGATTCTCTATTTTTCATCATTTATTACATCTTACTTTATTTGAATCATGACATTTCCTTTCAATAAGTTTTGGACTTCATTCAAATCATTGGTTGACATGTCCAATTATGCCTTTGGCTATGAGCCTAATGACATTGAGCTACCTCATGCTACTTCAACTGCTCATGATTGTCCTCCTTGTGATGTAGACATTGTAGAAGATGATGTTAGCATGAACAAGTTCTACAATGACTTCCTTGATAACTTAGAATCCAATGGAGCCTTTTATCCCTCCATGAAGTCACAAGATCTTCCTACTGTTCCACCTCCTGATCACTTTGCATACTTACATCCTGAAATCAATGAAGGAAGTAAGGTTCCTCCCTCAATTGGACCTAGTTCCTTTAAACAAACACACTCACAACCATCTTACAATAACAATATCACAAACACTCCTATCAACCTTGAGAAAACATATGGTAAAGGCTTTACTATTTTAAGTAAACAAGGTTGTGATATAAAACATGAACATGAAATTCATCAACTCCTTGAACAAACACCAATAGAAGCGAACACAACATGACTAGGATATCAAGATCCTTCTCATCTTGATAGACATCTTTTTCAACCTAGGAGACTTTAGGACGCTAGTATAGTGATCTTGAATCCTCCTCCTAACTTGAACATTCTCCTTCCACGTGAACAACCATTCTATCCTTCTAATGATAAGGATGTTTGGATCCCCATGTATCCTCTTCCTCCTTCTATTCATGAACAAGGAGAATCTAGCAAATGAAAATGACCATACAAATTGAAGAAGCTAAAGTTTCCTACACATCCTCCACCTGAATGTGAAAGGAGACTTCAACTTCTTTAAACAAAGTTCTTATACTCCTACACCTTCAAATAGGTTGGTCATTCATCCTAAAGACTCCCACATACCATATTGCAAATATCATTGTATTCTTGGACATCAAATGGAATAATGTCAAACATTAAAAGAGATACTGGACAAGTATCAATTCACTGATACCGACTACTTTCCTATCATCCCTTAAACCACCATTGCCTTATCATGCCATAGTTATAGGATCCTTCATTCTCACTATTGCATGATCCTTTCCATCATCACACTTGGCTCATTGTTTTTTCTCCCTTGTGGAGACAAGTAGTTGTTAGTCTTTGTCCTTGTAATGCACCTATCTCTGTCTCTTAACTATGTTATTAATTTTCCACTTACATTTTAAGATTCAAAAACCAATAACTTAGTTAAAGATTGACTTACATTTTCATTACTTGTCCCTTTTCATTTTTCTTTCATGTGTGTATCATGTTACCTCGTATCATGTGTTTGATGTTCCCTTTCTTTGTAAACTTCTTCTATTTGTATCTTTATTCTTCTATTCATCATGTATTGTCTTTTTCTCTTTTTTTTTGTGTTTTCCTTTTTGGGATGATGCAAAGCATAGAGACGCCCTATGTCTCTTCCATGTTGACCCAAAAGGTCCTTGTGTTTTTCACTTTTTTTTGTGTTTTCCTTTTGGGGATGATGCAAAGCGTAGAGATGCCCTATGTCTCTTCCATGTTGACCCAAAAGGTCCTTGTGTTTTTCTCTTTTTGTTTTTGTTTTTTTCCTTTTGGGGATGATGCAAAGTGTAAAGATGCCCTATGCATGTTCCATGTTGGTCCAAAAGGTCCTTGTCTTTTTCTCTTTCTTTTTTTGTGTTTTCCTTTTGGGAATGACACAAAGCATAGAGACATCCTTTGTCTCTTCCATGTTGACCCAAAAGGTTCTTGTCTTTTTCACTTTTTTTTCTTTTTTCGTTTTGGGGATGATGCAAAGCATAGAGATGCCCTATGTCTCTTCCATTTTGACCCAAACTATCCTTTTTTCTTTTTTTTCGTTCCTTTTTGTTTTGTTTTTTTGGGGATGATGGAAGGCATTGAGACCGCAATGTCTCCTTCATGTTAACCCAAAAACTTTTTCATTTTCTTTCACTTTTTCATTTTCTTTTGCCTTTTCATTTTTGTTTTCTTTTCACTTGTGTTTTCCTTTTGGGGACAATACAAAGTGTTGAGACCATAATGTCTCTTCCATGTTGACTCAAAACAAACTTTCTTTTTCTTTTGTTTTCACTCTATTTTTGTCATTCTTCTAGTTCTATGTGCTTTGGGTAATGATAATAGTTCTGAGCTTTTTCATAAAAACATTGCAGCAAAAAATATACTGACCCCAAATCCATAGACCCCTTATGTGTTTGGTGTGGTCTTTTCTACGGGGGCAACTCCCTTTCTTTTGTTTTTCATTTTTCTTGACATGACGTTGTCTAACTTCGAAACACATGACTTGGCATAGGGATTTCCGAGTTGGCTCTCATGTCTTGTTTTATTTTTTCTTTTCTTTCCTTCTCTACTTTAAATTAATTGCTCATAGAGCAATGTGTAGCAATTTCTTTAAAGTGGGGGGCATACGTTACCATAATTCATTTTGCATTCTTGGTTCCTAGTGTAGCCTTGTCATTTTTCTGATGCATTTCTCAGTTTTTGGGTGACATTGGGTGTGATGTCCTTCATAAGTGTGATCTATCTTAGCATATTGCATTCCTCTTGGTGGCCTAATGTAACACACTGCATCCCCTAAGTTGTGAATATACTATTCTTTGATTGGTCCTCTCATGGAGAAATTATGCACAATGTTTCCTAAGTGATTGACCTTGCATAAACTTAACAAGACTCCTTTGAACATCTTTTACATTTTACATTTTTGCATTTTTTGCATTTTTACATTTTGTATTTTTTCCAGCTTGCATAACGCAACTTGCAAGATGGTGGTATCCTTGCTTTTTGTTCATGACATTCTTTTGCTTTGTGGTTCCTTGTTAACTTTATCAGGAGGTAGAACTTTAATATGGTTGAGCGAGAAGCCCACCTAGTGGCATGAATTTTTCCCATAGCCACCTTTGTGTTTGTGAGTGTATACCAATTAGCGTATGTACCTTACCTTTTGGGCTTTCTCACCCTATGAATATTCAAAAGTTCTGTGGCCGCAGAGTGAGTACATTTGGGCCTTCTCACCTGGTGGACCATCATGTGTTATGTCACCCTAGAGTGAATATACATTCTCAATCAGCCTAGATCTTATCCACAACTAGTTGGACTGATGATCGAAGCTTCATCAAATTCTAAACAATTGTTTGTTCCTTTTCTCTCATGTTTGGCTTACCATGGGATCTTCCTCCTAGGGGCTTGATCATCTCTCTTTATCATTATCATTCAATCTTGCTAACGTAAGTGCATTTCAACCCTCCTCTCGATGTTCATGGCTACTTTAGTGTGAGTTTGAAGCAGGTTCATCCTCTCATTAAAGTGGAGGCTCAATCTTCCATAGAAAAATGGCCCCTTATCATTTTCATGGCCTTTTTGGTCTTGTTTCATGGTATTTGATATATTTTTCTCTGATTTTATGATGTAACATGGCTTGAACATGCATATTTAGGTACTAAACTTCAAATAATGGTGTCTTGTCAAGGTGTTGTGAAGTGTTGTAAAAAAATTCTACATTCTTCTAGAATCTATTCATTACAATTCACCTAAAAATCATGTTTTTACACATGATCAAGTCCTATTTTTAATTTTGAACCTGAATGGTCTGACAGGCCAAACTGAACCCACCACTCACTGGCATGAAGATTGTATAAATATGTAATTTTCACCTCATTTTACATCTCACTCATTCAAGAAATCTAATACAATCATACAATCATTCAAGCACTTTACAACATCAAATCAAGCATCAATCAAGCACTTTGAAGTAGCCATTGACATTACTTCAAATTTGCATTATCAAGGGTTTGGTAAGTTGATATCATTTGCATGTTGTTAGTTTATCATTCTCTTGCATTTCATTATTTTATTAAGGGTTTGATTATGAAAGTGGGGTTTGACCAAGGCAAACCCCTATTTGCTAACCCTCAACCATTTTTCCCCTATTGCATGTTTGTTTGCAGACTTAGGTATACAAATTTAACAAGTATTTTGGTGTTGAAAAGTGGAAAACAAGTCATCTAGGTGCTTCAAGTCAACTCATTCCTATATCAATCCTGGAGAAGGTTTTTTGTTTGTTTCTCACAGAATTGACTTTGGCAATCTGACAATTAGTGATTTTTAGATCTGGTGTTGTAGAATTGTCTCTTGATATTCCATAATTTTGGGAGAGGACTGATTCACCATCAGTGGCGAATGAGTCTTACCGTAAGACTAAAAATATGAGTTTTGTCAAATTCTTGATCCTGACTATCAGAAACTAGCTTTTGTCAATTTTCACCAGGAGGAGGACTAATTTGCCACCCTGGGCAAATGAGTCCCACTGTGAAAAATAAGTAATTCTATTTAGTATTCACAATATTCAAGATTCTTCATCAAGCCTCCAAGTGCACTTAGTTTCATCCTATTTCTTTATGTTCTGTATAATTTCATCATTTAGGGCGTTGTTTGCATAGCATACTGTGTTTTCATACATAGTTTAAATCTTCATTTCACATTCACATTCATTCATTTAGATCACTCAATTGCACTTATAATACTTCATTTAGCTTAGACAACATTAGACAACATTATTTGAATGAACCCTTAGCAGTTTTGGTTCCTACCTCTCTCCTTTTAGGTGAAAACCCCTAGAAGAGCTAGAGAAGTCCTAGTGACCCAAAAATTAATGGTTTAGCTTGAAAATACACTATGACATGCAAACAATGAGCTAAAAGATGAATAAATGAAAAATAGAAAGAGAAAGGATGAATCAGAGTGCACCTAGGCAAGATTTGAGGAATCCAAAATTATCTGAATGCTTTATGAAATTATTGAAAATCAATAGTGGGACTCATTCACCATTGATGGCAAATTAGTCCTGGTTTTGATGAAAACTATTGAAAACCAGTTTCTGACTATCAGGACCTAGAATCTGATAAAACCTAGATTTTCAGCCTTAAGGTGGGACTCATTCGCCACTGATGGCGAATCAGTCCTCTCCTAGAATTCTGAGAATTTAGGAGACAAATCTACAACACCAAATCTGGAAATGTCTGCTTGTCAGGTTGTTGAAGTTAATTCTATAGGAAATAGATAGAGTGTATTCTCCAAGCTTGAAATAAGATGTAGTTGACTTGAAACACCCAGTTGACTTGTTCTCCACTTTTCAACACCTAAATGCTTGATAAATCAAACCCTTGATGAAATTTTGAAGATATTTCAATGGCTTCCTTTGAATGCTTAATATTTTCTTGATTTGATGTTGTAAAGTGCTTGAATGCTTGAATGAATGAAGAGATTGCTTGGATGAATTAGGAGATGTAAAATGAGGTGAAAATCACTTATTTATACAATCTTGTGGCTTAGTAACCTATTAATACCTCATCACAGGCCAACATCAAGTGATTTTGAATAAAAAATCAAAAGGAAATTTAAAATATTTTCAATTTTGAGCCAAGAGGGACCCATTCACCACCCATGGTGAATGGGTCCCACCTTAGGCTTGAAAGTGAGTGTCTGGATTTAAGTTACATTTAATGTTGTATATTAGGTTTACATTCAAAAATCCACTTAATTAAGCCTCATAAGGGCATAAAGGGGTCAAATAAAGTATAAGAAAGGTGTAAATAGTGAAGTTATGCCTAAGAAAGCATGAAATCTTGTTACAAGACTTTACAACACTTCAAAATAGGACTTGATGATGAATAAAAAGGTGATTGTTAGGTGAATTATAATGAATAGAGTCTAGAAAAGTGTAGAAATGTTTTACAACACTTCACAACACCTTCATAAGATGTCATCATTTACATTTTAAAGTCCTAGTGTGAATGTTCAAGCCACATTACATCAATGAATCAAAGAAAAATAGACCAAAAATCAAGGAAAGGCCTAAAAGTCCATGAAAATGGCAAGGGGGCATTTTTCTATGGCACATTTAGCCCCCAGTTTAGTGAGAGGATGAACTTTGTTCAAAATCACACTAAAGTAGCCATGAATATTGAGAAAAAGGTTTCAATGCATTTACGTTAGCAAGATGGAATGACAATGATCAAGAGGGATGATCAAGCCCCCAAGATGAAGATCCCATGGCAAACTAAACATAAGAACAAAGGAACATAATGATGATGAGAAAGGAGTGAAAGCTTCGATCGTCTATCCAACTAGTTGTGGATTAGATCTAGGTTGATTATTTGAATTGAAGAGAATTCATACTCACTTTGGGGTGACATAACTCATGGTGGTCCATTGGGAGAGAAGATCCAAAAAGGTGAGGTACATACGCTAGTTGGTATGCACTCACAAACACATAGGTGGCTATGAGGAAAGTTGTGCCTCATAATGGCCTTCCTACTCAACCATATCAAAGTTATACCTCCTAATAACTCTAACAAGGGGCTAAAAGACAATGTTCGTTTTGTGGTTCATAAGACAAGAAAAGCTCCATATGCTTAGAACTCATGAACGAATGCAAAACGTACCATAGGAATGCAAGTTGTATTATGCAAGGTGTAAAAATGTAGAAGTGTAAAATGTAAAAGATTGTTCAAAGGAGTCTTGTTAAGTTCATGCAAGGTCTATCACTTAGGGAAAATTGTGTCTAACGTCTCCAAGAGAGGACCAATCAAAGAATAAAAGATTCACAACTTAGGGAATGCAATATGTCACTTCAGGCCACCAAGAGGAGTCCCATATGCTAAGATAGATCACACTTATGAAGGACATCATACCAAATGTCATCCCCAAAGTGAAAAACACATCGTATGAAGTGATAAGCCTACACTAGGAACCAAGAATGCAAATGAAATGATGCCAATGTATGGCCCCCACTTTAAAGAAATTGCTACACACCATTTTGTGAGCAATTACTTTAAAACTTAGCAAAGGAAAGAAAATACAAAAAGAAAACAAGACATGAGAGCCAACTTGAAAAGCCCCTATGCCAAGTCCTATGTTTTCAAGTTAGGCTGCTTCATGTAAACGAAAAGGAAAACAAAAGAAAAGGGAGTTGCTCCCCAAAAAATAACACACCAAACACATAATGAATCTATGGATTTGGGGTCAATATATTCGTTGCTGCAATGTTTTTTTGAAAGAGATTAGAACTATCATCACTCCCCAAAGCACATAGAACTAGAAGAATGACACAACGAGAGCAAAAACAAATGAAAAAAAAAAGTCTTTTTTGAGTCAACATGGAAGAGACATTATGGTCTCATAGCTTTACATCATCCCCAAAAAGGAAAACACAAATGAAAAGAAAATGAAAAGGAAAATAGAAAGAAAAGAAAAGGAAAAAGGTTTTGGGTCAACATGAAGAAGACATTGTAGTCTCAATGCCTTGCATCATCCCAAAAAGGAAAACACAAGAAAAGAAAAAGAAAAAGGAAAGAGGGAATGATTGGGTCAACATACAAGGGACATAAGGCATCTCAATGCTTTGCATCATCCCAAAAAGGAAACCACAAAACAAAAGTGAAAAAGAAAAGGAACTTTTGGGTCAACATGGGAGAGACATCATTGTCTCGACACTTTGCATCATCCCCTAAAGGAAAAAACAAGCGAAAAGAAAGTGAAAAGTCCAATGCATGACATAGAGAAGAATAGAGGGATGAATAGAAGAAGTGTAGAAAGAGAGAGAATATCAAACACACGACACGGGGGAACACGATACACACACACAAGCAAATAAAAAAAAGAAGTGTAAAAGGCTAGTAAGGCAAATGCAATTCAACCATATAACATATCATCTACCTCCCAATCATGATCAGTGTATTGCAAGGGCGGTTGACTGTCCAAAGCAATAATTGCAAGTGTCGAACTAGGAGATGTGTCAGGTTTGTCACTTGGCTGAAAATATTGATCATTTAAGCTCATGGTAGATTAAAATAATGAGTTTAGAGTGTTATGCACTTCTTCATCTATTTTTGTGATCTCTTCATCATCATCATCATCAAGATTGATTATGATGGGGGGACAAAGAGTGATTTCCAAGGATGGATGGATCAATATTTGTGGCTGTTCGATTGGTTCATTTTGTTGTGAAGGTTGGACCATGTTATCTTGTAACATGTCAGGGGGAAGAGGTTGGTCGTCTATTGCTTTTGTCATAGGTGAGGGTTGGGTTTCATTGTTTTCATCCATTTAAGATTGATGAGCAAGGAGATGATGATGATGCCTATGCTCCCTAGCACCATGATTTCATTTAATTTTATTTTGAACTTGTTTAGGTGTAAGAGTGGGTTGCTCCATCATAGGTTCCTTGTCTTCTTGAGGGGGAAGAATGGAAGAAACCAAAGACGATGGGTCAATCAATTTCTCTTTAGCTTTATACACTTGTTTAATGTGAGGAGGTATGCATTGATTTGTTTCATTTTCTCTTGGTCGTTTAAATGTTGGAAGGGATGTGTTTATGGGTGATTGCTCATGACGTTGTGTATTTTTTCAATGCCAGACTCAGGTTGAAGCATGGTTTCATTGAGGATAGGAGTGGAAGTGGATGGGGATGGAAGAGACAATTTGGCTATGCATTTGGCTTTGACCTTTTGATAGGATATGAAGTAGAAATCCTTAGGAGGGGTGATGAGCTCCAAAGGTTCAGGCCAAAAATCCTCTAAGGAAAATTTTCCTTTAGAAGATAAGGGATTAAATCCACTATGGTTTATGGTAAATATTTCATTGTCATGTGGAAACTTTAAACAATTATGAACAAAAAAAGGGACCGCCTTCATCATGTGAAGCCAAGAATGACCTAGCTGCAAACAAAATTGGTCTAATTGTGAAATAATAGAAAATGTTACCTCCAAAGTTTCAGGTCCTACTTGTGATGGGAATACGATCAATCTGATCGTAGGACATGCAAAACCAGTATGTGTTTTGATCCATGCAATTCATTTATTATAGTGATCTTGATATAGTTCATGTAATACTAAAAATTCTTCTATGATCACATTCTCACCACAGGTGGGATCTATTAATTTCCCATTAGTGGGTTTATCATAGATTCAGCTGGCTATGTAAAGAGGACCATCAGGAAGCTTGTTAAGTATATCTCTAGAAGAAAAAGTGATATCAATATTTTTGTTGGTTGGTCCCTAGTGAGGGATAACATCTATTGTACCCACAAGTTCATCCATAGGATTAACTTGGGTAGCATTAGGAGTTATATCAGGTTGTTCATTTTGTGTATTAATATTCATGACTTGAGGATTTGAAGGTTTGCTAGCCTTGACAAATGAAACATTGTGTTTAGGCATAGGGTTGGTAAATATTTGTAAATTATGGTTACGGGGTGCAACAGATGTATTACCTTGATTAGTTACACCCACAATGGACAAGCAACCTGAATCAATGAGGTCTTGAACTAAGTGTTTTAAACACTTACATTGTTCAGTGTCATGGCCATTTTGGCAATGAAAATGGAAATAAGCATTTTGTTTGAAATTGGGTGGTAAGGGCTTGGTGGTGTCAAGTGGTTTAATGGTAGGCAATGTAAGCATTTTTTGTTGAAGCAATTAGTTTATGGTATTATGAAGGGTATTAGGTAGGGGAGTAAATTATCTCTTCGGGTCCCCATAGGTATAGGGAACGGTTGTTTTAAGAGTGGCTACTTGGTTTGGAACAAGTTGGGGTGGTTGCGGAGAAGGCAGGTTGAATTGTAAGAAGCATGGGTTAGGTCTTCTAAAGTTTGATCCATTGTTGTGGGTATTTTTCTCAAGTTTCTCAACTCGGTTAGAAGTGGACTTTGAATCACAACTAGAAACCGAGTTGTGATAATCACAAAGGGTCATGCATAAATGCATTAATGAGGGGAATGCCATTATTGTTAATTTTTCCAAGAAGGTGAGTGTGTAAGTTCTTGATAAACATATTTTGTAGATGTGAATCAAGGATCTTAACATCAATTTGAGCATACAATGGCTAGTAATGAGAAATAAAGTCAGTGACTTTTTCATCGGTATTTTGTTTACAACACATTAAATCTGCCATTGTTTTCTTAGGATTCATGTGAACTTGAAAGTGACTTATGAAAGCATCTACAAGTTCATTAAATAATCAGATGGAATAATTGGGTAGGTTTGAAAACCAATCTAATGCAGTGTCCTTCAAGGTCCTAGGAAAAAATTTGTCTAACAACTATTCATCGAGGACAAAGACACTACACAAGGTTGTATATGCATTAACATGGTTGGTAGGGTCTCCTTTACACCCATATTTCTCAAACCTATGCATTTCAATTCCTTGTGGAATCAGGGTACCTAAGATGTCTAAGGATAATGGACTACTATGAACATGGTATGTTGGTGGAGCATTTTGAATTTGGCTAATGGTGGAGATTTGTTGTTGCATTGATGAAATGGTGTTAAAGAGTTTTGTAATGATGGGATCGGTGTAAGGGGTATGATATGGAATGGAAAATGGAGATGGGGTGTATGTAATGTTAGGAGAAGTGAAAGGGACACTAAGAGGAGTGAAGGTGGAAGAGGGAATATGGGATGCCACACAAGAACTTGGAATGCTAGTTGGAATTGCAAAGGAAGGAGCCACATGACAAACCTATTGCATAGTTGTTGTAACCTGAGGAGTTGTATAAGTTTGTATGGATGCTATGGTTGAAGGGGGGGAATGTGAGATCCTCCTTGGCTTACTGCTATGTTTGCTGATTGGGAATTATTAGGAGCATGTTTATTGTATATTTCAACAATTATTTTCATGACTTGTAAGAAATCATCACTCTCAATCAAGCGATGAAGTTTTTCTATTGCAGGTATGGTAGTCATGGAAATGTTTTCAATAGACAAGTCTTGTTGTAAATTTGCAAATTCTTCATGAATACTTGTGAACCTAGATCCTATACCTACAAGAACACAACAAATGAACACACTAATAAGATCAAATGCAAGTTAGAATAGAGATTCCTCAAGAAATCAATTTGAATGCAAAAAAAAGGAATGAAATGAAGAACACAACAAACATAAAGTTAAGATATCAAATCCTATTCTAAAACAAAGCAAACTTTTAATCTCTTGAGGGAGTTGGTGCCAATTTGATGTGAAAATTGGCCCTTTCCCAACTCCAATGGTGTTATGAAGATTGATCCACTTTGATGATTGCTTCAAATGCCTTCCATGGAGAAAACCTGCAATAACCTAGCTACAATTGATGGATTTGATGAAAATGCTAAATCTCTAAGATGAAATTGAAGTATAATAACTTTTCTCAAATTGTGGATGATAGAAATGAAGGATGAACTCTCTATTTATATAAGGATATGAAGAGAGAAAAGGAAAAATGGATGAATGTGGGACTAATCTTCAACAAATGAGAAGAAGCCACATGTCATTATGTGAATGGTGAAGGAATGAGCGCATTTTGACCAATGTGCAAGTTTGAATATTTGAATTTGATGAAATGACATGTTTAGGGGGGATGAAAGAGAAGTTAAATGCCACCTAGCTCAATGCACAAGGACATGTAAGAGATTTTAAATGCTTTGTTGGATGTACATGTCTATTTGGGGGGATATTTCAAATTTGAAGAATATTCCCACTTGGATGCCTTTTTGAAAGTAAATAGAGATTTAATAAATCAAATAAATTCATTTATTGTGCAAGTGGGAAAAGCTAGAGGATGTGACATGCAACTAGATTAAACTAATATAGTTTTGATCAATTTAATAGGAGATTAGCTGATTTGACTAATTTATTTAGACTTGTGGGTTGAAATAAATCAAAAAGAGATGAAAATGATTAAGACTTAGTTAAATAAATATTTTGATTTATTTAACCAAAGGGGGTGATGTTTGATTAAATTAGATAAATGTTTGATTTATTTAATTTAATAGAGGAACTATAAATATTTAATAAAATGAATTATGGATTTATTTAATTAAATAAAGATAGAAAGATGAAATGACCTAGCTAATTATACAGAAACAATGATTTAATTAAATTGAGGGATTTATTTAATTAAAAGGGGAATTATGATGACTTTAATCAAATAAGGATATTTGATTAAATGGTTAGATAGAGGGATAATTCAAGATTAGTGATGTTAGTAGACAAGGATCAAGTGTGCAATATCAATCTGTATATTTTACATGTCTACAATACTAATGACCTTGTCTTGAGGAAGAGAGTTGTTTTTTGTGTCAACATTCATTGGATGGAAAGGTGAAGTCATAGAAGTGGTATGATCAATGCCTAATGCACCATTTTCCATACTAGGAGTAGGAGCTTGTGAGATCCCAAGGTCCACAATGAAAGTACTATCGTGGGAAGCCATGAGTCTAGAGCTTCATCTCACTAAAGTATTATCAATGGGGCACCAAACACTCATGCAGGTACCACAAAGGATGGGGTGAATGCAAATGCAATGTAATCTAGGAGTGTAAAATGCAAATAACAGTAATTCTACTAAATGAAATAGAGAAATAAGAATAGAGAACATAAATGCAAGAAAATGCCAAAAAATGTCTAAAAATGCAATCTGAAATGTGCAAGTGGACAAATTCGCCTTGGGTGGCAAATGAGTCCTACTATGATATTTTTTTTGTGTTTTTCAGAAATTTTAATGTGATTCTAATGCTCTAAAAAATGCAATTAAGGATGCAAAATGCAGATTTTCTGATTTTTCAATGATATGCAATGCAAAAATGAAACCTAAATGAATGTTTCACTAATGCAATATGAAAAGTCCTAGAATGCAAAAACAAAACAATATCCTAATTGACTGTTAATTAAAATGTAATCTAGGATGAAAGATACAAACAAAATCAGAAATGCAAAGTGTTCAAAATGTGGGTTCACCAAAATGAACTATAGATTTTTGGCTCTCTAGGCCTTTCTAGCACTTCTAGGGTTTTGCACCTAAAAGTAGAAAGTAAGGGACAAAGAATCTAGCTAGTTCACTCAAATTAGGAAATGTGTAATGTAATTAGGACTAAATGGAATGATATGAATGCAACTAAACTATGAAATTGAACAATTATGAATTCAAAATCTAAGAAAAGAAGAATGTTTGAAAACACACTATGATATGCAAACAATGAACTAAAAGATGAATAAATACAAAACAAAAAGAGAAAGGCTGAATTAGAGTGCACCTAGGCAAGATTTGAGGAATTTGGAATTGTCTGAATGTTGTCTAAAATTACTAAAAATCAATAGTGGGACTCATTCGCAACGGATGGCAAATCAGTCATGCTTCTAATGAAAACTATCGGGAACTAGTTTTTGACTGTCAGGATCTAGAATCTGACAAAACCTATATTTCCAACCTTAAGGTGGGACTCATTCACCACTGATGGTGAATCAGTCCTCTCCCAAAATTTTGAGAAATTAGGAGACAATTTTCCAACACTAGATCTTGAAATGTCTGGTGGTCAGGTTGTCAAAGTCAATTCTACAAGAAATGGACAGAAAGTCTTTTCCAAGCTTGAAATAAGATGCAGTTGACTTGAAACACCCAGTTGACTTGTTCTCCACTTTTCAACACCTAAATTCTTGATAAATCAAACCCTTGTTGATGAAATTCTGAAGATATTTCAATGGATGCCTTTAAATGCTTGATATTTGCTTGATTTGATGTTGTAAAGTGCTTTAATAAATGAAGAGATCACTTGGATAAATTAGGAGATGTAAAATGAGGTGAAAATAACTTATTTATACAATCTTGTGCCTTAGTAACCCATTCATACCTCATCATAGGTCGACATCAAGTGATTTTGAATAAAAACCTAAAAGGAAATTTAAAATATTTTGAATTTTGAGCCAAGAGGGACCAATTCACCACCCATGGTGAATGGGTCCCACCTTAGGCTTGAAAGTGGGTGTCAAGATTTAAGTTACATTTAATGTTGTTTGTCAAGTTCACATTAAAAAATGCACTTAATTAAGCCTTATAAGGGCATAAAGGGGTCAAATAAAGTATAAGAAAGGTGTAAATAGTGAAGTTATGCCTAGGAAAGCATGGAATTTTGTTTCAATACTTTACAACACTTCAAAATAGGACTTGATGATGAATAAAAAGGTGATTTTTAGGTGAATTGTAATGAATAGAGCCTAGAAAAGTTTTACAACAATTCACAACACCTTCACAAGATGTCATTATTTTCATTTTAAAGGCCTAATGTGAATGTTTAATCCACATTATATCAATGAAAGAAAGCAAAATAGACCAAACATCAAGAGGAAAGGCCTAAAAGTCCATGAAAATGAGAAGGGGCCATTTTTATATGGCACATGGTGAACCTGCATATAGAACACTTTATCTTTCTAATTTCAAATGCATCTTGTATCCTAGGTTTCATTTTTATCAACATTCAATTAGGTTTTTCTTTGTTTTTGCATCCTAGGGTTTCTCAAATTGCATTAGTGAAAGACTCATTTAGATTTCATTTTTGCATATCATATCATCCAAAAACTAAAAATTTGCATTTGCATTCTCATTTTTCATCTAAAAAAATTTAAAATCACCTTAATTTTTTAAAAAACAGAAAAAAATCTCATAACTAGACTCATTCGCCACACTGGGCGAATCATTCCATCTACACATTTTAAACAACATTTTCAAATATTTTCTGGGCATTTACTACATTTCTATTCTCTGTTGTTATTTCTCTTATTCAACTTGCAGAATTTATGTTATTTACATTTTGCACTCCTAGATTGCATTGCATTTGCATTCACCCCTTCCTTTGTGGTACTTGTATGAGTGTTTGGTGCCCCATTGATAATACTTTAGTGAGACGAAGTTCTAGACTCATGGCTTCTCGCGATAGCACTTTTGTTGTGGACCTTAGTATTTCAAGAACTCCTACTCCTAGTATGGACAATGGTGCATTAGGCATGGATAATACCACTCATATGCCTTCACCTTCCCATCTAATGAATGTTGACACACATACTAGTGTCATTCCACAAGATAAAGTGATTAGTATTTATGAATATTTTTCACATTTACAACAATATTTATCCCTTGAAAACATTTCCACCACTGCTATACCTGTCATAGAAAACCTTCATTGTTTGATTGAAAGTGATGATGGCATACAAGTTATGAAGAGAATTGTTGAGATATACAAAAAACATGTTCCTTCCACCTCCCAATCCGCAAACATTGTTGTAAGCCAAAGAGGATCTCACATTCCTCCTCCTTCAACCATAGCATCCATACCAACATATACCATTCCTCAAGTTACAACAACTATGCAATAGGTTAGTCATGTGAGTCCTTTCGCTATTCCAACTAGCATTCCTAGTTCTTTTATGGCATCAAATATTCCCTCTTCCACCTTCACCCCTCTTAGTGTCCCTTTCACTCCCCCTAACATTACATACACTCCATCATAATTTTCACTTCCACCTCATACAACTTACATCGTTACACAACTCGTTAACATTGTTTCATCCATACAACAAAAAATCTCCATCATTAGCCAAAGTCAAAATGCTCCACCTACACATCATGTTTGTAGTAGCCCATTATCCCTAGAGATCTTACACGCACAGATGCCACAAGGAATTGAAATGCCTAGGTTTGAGACATACAGAGGTAAAGGAGATCCTACTAATTATGTAAATGCTTATACAGCCTTGTGCAATGATTTTGTCCTTGATGACAAACTATTAGCCAAACTTTTTCCTAGGATCTTGAAGGACACTACATTAGAGTGGTTTTCCAACTTACCCAATCATTCAATCTAATATTTTAATGAAATTTGGATGTGTTCATATGTCATTTCCAAGTCCATATGACTCCAAAAAAGACTATAGCTGATCTAATGCGATGTAAACAAAATACGGATGAAAAATTAATTGATTTCATTTCACATTATCTGTCATTGTATGCTCAAATTGATGTCAAGATTTCTGATTCACATCTACAAAATATGTTTATCAAAAAATTGCATACTCACCTTCAAGACAAGTTGACTATGATGAAACTTCCTTTTTTCATGCATTTATGCACAACCCTTTGTGACTACAATAACTTGGTTACCAGTCGTGATTCAAATTCCACTTCTAACCGACCTGAGAAGTCTAAGCACAATAACCAAAACAATGCACAAAAATTTAGAAAACCAAACTGAGGCTTCTTACAGTTCAACCCCCCTTCTCCACCACCAACCCAACCTTTTCCAAGTCAAGTGGTTTCTCTTAAAGTAGTCATTCCCTTTACCTATGGGGACTCAAAGAGAGAATTTACACCCCCACCCAATACTCTCCACAACACAATAATCAATTACTGCAACAAAAGATGATAACTTTTCCTATAGTTAAACCCCTTGATACCACCAAGCCTTTACCACCCACCTTTAAACCAAATTCTTATTGTCATTTTCATCACCAAAATTGACATGATGCTAAACAATGTAAGCATCTCAAACACTTAGTTCAAGAGCTCATTGATTCAGGTCGTTTGTCCATTGCGGTTGTCAATGATCAAGGAAATAAGTTTGTTGCACCCCCTAACCAGAATTTACAAATATTTACCAACCCCATGCCTAAACACAATATTTCATTTTTCAAGGCTAGTGAACCTTCAAACACTCATGTGATGAATATTAATACAAATATTGAACAACCTAATATTACTCCAAATGTTACTCAAGTTAATCCTATGGATGAACTTATGGGTATGATAGACACTATCCCTCATAAGGGCCCAACCAATAAATCTCTTGATATTACATTTTATTCTCATGATATACTTAAAAGGATTCCTAATGGTCCTCTTTACATAGCTGGTTGCATCTATGACAAGCCCACCAATGGGATATTAATAGATCCCTCCTGTGACGAGAATGTGATCGTGGAAGAATTTTTAGTCTTACATGAACTTTATCAAAATGATTATAATAAACCAACCACCTTGATTAAAATGCATACTAGTTTTTTGTTCCCTATGATCAGATCAATCATACTCCCCTTACAAATAGGACCCAAGACTTTGGTTGTAACATTTTCTATTATTCCATAATCGGATCAATTTTGTCTACAACTAGGCCATTCTCAAGTGGCTTCACTCGATGAAAGTAGTCCCTTCAGTTGTTCATAAATGTTTGAAGTTTCCACATGGCAATGAGATATTTACCATACACCATAGTGGCTTTAATCCCTTGTCCTCTAAAGGTAATTTTTCCTTAGAAGCCATTTGGATTGGACCCATGGAACCCATCACCCCTCAAAAAGATTTATTTTTCATCACCTACCAAAAGTTCAAAGCCAAACGAATAGCCGAATTGTCTCTTAATACTATGTCCCCATCCACTTCTGCTTTTCCTATCCTAGACGAGACCATGCTTGAGCCTAAGTCTGAAATTGAAGAACTCGTACAACCTCATGACAAACCAACCATTGACACATCCTCGTATAAACATCCAAGAGAAAATGAAGCCAATATTATCATGCCTCCTCGCATTAAACAAGTTTACAAAGACAAAGAGAAAGTGATTGACCCATCTTCTTCAGTTCCTTCTATTCTTACCCCTCAAGAAGAAAAGGAACCTATGGTAGATCAACCCGCTCTTACACCTCAACAACTTCAAAATAAAATTAAAAGAAACCACGGTGTTAGGGAGCGTTGGCATCGTCATTGTCTCCTTTCTCATGAAATGAAAAATGAAAATAACAAAGAAAATCAACCTCTTCCTTTGACAGAAGCAATAGATGATCACCCTCCTCCTCCTGACCCACCAGAAGATAGTACAGTCCAACCCTCACAACACAATGATCCGATTCAATAGCCACAGCTCGTGATGCATCCTTCCTTGGAAATAACCCTTCATCCTCCCATCATAATTAATCTTGATGATGAAGATGACGAGGAGATCACAATAATATATGAAGAAGTGCATAATGATCTAAACTCTTTATTTTCATCTACCATGAGCTTAATTGATAAATTGGTGCACATGCACCCTTGGAAGAAAATGCCTCCATGAGGAAACTTTAAGTTTACATTTAGAAATGCTAATATCATGATGTAATAAGGCCTAAATGGCCAAATTTATCTTGTATTAGGTCTTAGATTGTAATTTAGGGTCATTTTGGGCACAAATGTTAAAGTTGCAAAATTTTACAAAATGTTGTCAAGATAATTTTGTAAAAATGCAACAAATTACAAAATTAAGAAGGGTGAAGAGACAAGTAATTGTAAAGTTGGTTTGAGGTATTGAGATTGGTTATTTAAGGCCTTTTGAGGTTTTTCAAACTTTGAGAGATTTTCCCATCTGGGTTACCCTTGAAACCAATATTGATTAATTTAG